>JANHGC010003791.1:66590-77507 GCA_027560395.1 Boaedon fuliginosus | reverse complement strand
GAGACAGTTCTTAAGGCTCTTATGAAATCTCAGGAGTGAAGGAGCCAATCTCACTTCATGGGGTAGGACATTCCAGAGGACAGGAGCCGTGACAGAAAAGGCTCTTCTCCTGGAACTTGCCCGCTGAAATTACTTGGCTGACAGGATCCGCAATATGCCCCCTATACTAGTGTGAATGGAGTGGGTCAGCCACATCGGGGTGAGAAGGTTCCTCAAGTATATTGGACCCATGCCACACAGGGCTTTAAAGATGATGCCAAAAACTTGAATTGCACCTGGAAGCAGACCAGCAATCTGTGCAACTTGTGAAGCATAACATTGGCCAGTCTAGGAGCTCTAAGAACTGCTTGCGCTGCTGCATTCTGTGCCAGCTGTAGCTTCCAAATGTTCTTCAAAGGTAGCTTCATGTAGAGCACATTGCAATAGTCCAGATGTGAGATGATTAGGACTTGAGTGACCTGGGAGGATCGGGAACTCCTGATCCAGGAAAAGCTGCAACTTGAAGTTGTGCAAAGGCTGTCACTGCCAGCTGCTTTCTGAGCAGTGGGTCATGAATCCAGGAGAACCCCCAAGTTGTGGACCAGGTCTGCCTGGGCTATTGCACCCCATCGAGAAGTAAAGATGTTAAAGTCATAGTCCATACTCAACTAACTTGCGAAGGAGAATGTCTATCTGTGTTATCTGTTATATTTATAACTCTGCCTTTCTTTGGAGTAATCAAACTTTCAAGCACAGCGTCAGTTCCTCCATTTTTTTCTTCCACAATTATGTACTAAGTTGAACCAGGAGGCAACGAAGAGCAAAAAGTTAGGAAATGAAGTTTTCTAGGAAGAAGACAATTAATACTGGATAGCAGTTTGATCAGGTAGATGCTACACTCTAGTAGTAGCTCCAAGCAGCTAGTAGCAATTATTCAATTTTTCCTGAATGCCTGTTCCATATTTCACATTGTCTTTAATCATCCCTTGGGGCCCAATGGGAATTCTTTTCATGGCCTACAAACTTGTAGAGCAGAGTGTGTGGGCATCCTCAGGTTGACAGCTTTGATACCACCTTCTATTTGTTACTTTGCAATCCAGAGTATGATACATCACTGATTTTTACTCTAGAAAAATAAGATTTTACTTATTTTTGACAGGAAAGGGTCAAAAGAGAAAGAAAATTGAGAGTGATTTAATTAATTGATGTGCTCCATTGGTTGTTTAATAGGAGAGCAAATCCAAGGAGTCTAGCTCAATTATTCTCCCTGTTACCCACATTTTGGAGGGGCAATTCTATGTTAGAGAATCTTTTCTAGTTGTACAATTGTGTCTACCTTTCAGTCAATCAGAAGGGGGGGGGGAGAAAAATTCTTCCTTATCACATGATTTTTCACCCAAATAGAATTCATACATAGGGCTAGAAAGTTGTAAAATATCAACAGTCCCAGATAGAGTTTCTCCCTCCTTTCACTTTACTTTATTAAGAAGCACAAGGCTGATCTATTGCTACCCATTTATCAACACCTTTTAAATAACATTCAAAGAGGAGACAGAATGAGAAGGAAACAAATCATGCAGGCAGGCAGGCATAGAAGATAATTATTAATTAGAATAATAAAGTTGATTTGGCCCATTGTCTCACTATTTACCTGTTTTTCAGGTGTGCTTCCAGATCACATCTCTGCATTACCTCTTCGCATACTGAAGAAAAGGGACACAGCACCAAGAGCTTGTCAAGCAGTTTGTGAACAAGGATGCTAGATTTTTTGCACAGTTTAAAATGCAGCCTTTTGCGGTCTAAGGGACAGAAATCCTTCTCTTGCAAAAAGTTTCGTAGGCACTTATAGCAGAATGTGTGACCACAAGGCGTGTCTAATGGCTGTAGCAAGGGTTGAAGGCAAATATGGCAAACCAAATCATCGTCCACCTCGTTCTGATAATTGTACAAGTGGTTCTCTCTTGTCCAATGCTGCTGGCCACATTCAAAGCAGAGTGGATTCAGGTTCTGTTCTGCGGAGACCATCTCTTCGTTCGAGGTGCCCATTATATGGTAAATTGCGTCAGTTCTTTTTTTCAGTAGAGATCTTGCTTGTAAAGGTCCTTCAGTAAAGAGTCATTACTCTGAAATATGCACAAATGTACAATTACTGGTGCAAAGATCAGCTGCTAAAGCTAAGATGAACAAGAATATTGAAAACACAACACAGGAAGCAACTTCATACTTTTGCGATGCACATACCATATGACTAAAAATTGGCCATATGCAGGAAAAGGGGAGGGGAGGTGACAGGAAGAGGAAACACATTGATTTCCCTTTGAAGTTTTGTGGCATTTAATTCTCTTGCTAACTGCTCATTCCTTAAAAGAGGCAGCCAAGATTTTATCATACACAAATATGTGTAAGTTCTAAATCATCGTTCACTCTTAGGGTATTCAGCACTCAAACACTGATCGATGGTCAACCATAACTAGTAGGATATCCTAAGTACTAATCCTGACATTTTTGGGAAAATTAATTAGTTATCCAGTATCTTATTGTGCATTCTTTTTGTTCGTTCTCTGACTCATTGTATATGCATGGAATTCTTCCTGCCAATGCTGTATATGGAAATAAATGCATAGCGCTATCTGCTTTTTTCCCCAAAGCCAAACATTTTCTAAAGCGGCATACTTTTTTATGGACTTTTTGACTATAAGTGAAAAAAAAAAAAAAACAGCTGGAGCTCTTAGTACATAATTCTTTTTTTCTTTTTCTTTTTGAAAAAGCACAAAATCAAGGCTCTCATTGTTCAGTAAAGTTGAAGAGACCCCATTAATCAATCCTTCCCTTTAAAGCTGTAGGAAAATGACATATGTCTTTTCCTTTCCACTTTTAGGATTGCTGCCCAACTTAATAGGCTGCATATCAAAAGTCAAATGCATACAAGAAAAGTTGGCATTGTCTGCTGATCTCACGAGTGGACATTAATAGTCCGAAGGTGATTCTATCTTTGTAAACACTGCCTCCCAAAATGATCTTGCTAGATGAATTGTTCTGCACATATTTTAATCTTTAACTGCTCTACAATGTATGCTTGTTCATTGTTTCTCCCAGATTACATGAAAACCAAAAGCAGTCATATTGCCAAAAAATCCAGAAACTATATTAGGCTGTACTTTCATTATTGTAGACCAATTAATAGTTTACAAAATAGTATGCAAACTTCTGTATTTCTAAGAATTCTTTATGAAAAAAAAGGCTGAAAAATCCAAGAAAAGGTGCACTGCACGTGCCAAATTGTGCTTATTGTCACTTCTCACAGCCTTTTGGTCAAGTTTTGGCATTTACTTTTGCCGTATTTTTCTTTTGGTAGGGGAACAATAGCAGTATTCTTTCAATTCTCAGACACAGATGTAACTTTAAATCTTAGCATTAAACAAGTTCCACAGCTTCTTCATAAACAACTGTTACATTTCTCTACTTACACTTTTTATATCTGCAGCCTTACAATTTTTCAACATTCTTACAACCTTTATGATTCCTTTCCATCATCTTTGCACACTGATATTTACACTTCCATTCAATTTGCTAGATATTCTTATCTTCTTGTTTAGAGTTATTTACCCAATTCCAAAACAAGTTTTATTTCCACCCAAATCATTCTATATTCATTCTCTCTCTCTCTCCTCTCCCCCACCCCTCTTTCCTTAGGTTTATCCTGTCTTTATTTCCTTCCTGTACAAACAGTTGACACCCAGCTATCTCCCAAGCCTTTTATAACTGGAATAAGGGAAGAGGAAATGAAAAAGAAAATGGGAATGAACAGAGAAAGCAACAAATATGTAGGCTTCCTAACTGATACGTAGGACGAAGTTTGAGACAGCAAGGCTGGGAAACACAGAAATAATTATTGACGTGCTTTAAATGAGAAAGAGAAATATAGGATAAATATAGTGATATTTCCTCTTCCCCAAATTATTTGGAGCATTAGATTATCAACTTTCCCAAGCACTTAGTTTAGAGCTGGAAGTTGTCATTTAAGGTGGCCATCAAGGCCAGCCTCCTACACAATGCAGAAATCCAAATTAATGCATCTCACACATATGGCTGTCTGTCCTGCTGTCACAGCTTTTGAAATTTCACACACACACACACACACACACACACACACACACACGACAAACACGTTAGCTTTACTCTCCACTTCCAATTATAAGTGTGACAACTTGGATTTACCCCTAGTGTTTGTTAATTGTTATTAATATTTAAAATTGTTATTCCCAATGAAAATATGGTGATTTTGTTTACTTTCACTTTTAGATGATAGCAGAGGTTAATTATAACTTCACAAAAAAGTATGTTTTGTAATGGAGTCTGCAAATTGTGCAGTACTGAGATCAGTGCTTTTTATTTATTCATAAATGACATAGAGGTAGGAATGGAGCAGTAAAGTGGCTCCTCATGCATACTTAAAATAAAAGGGATGGCAACTAAATTCTACATAAGAAATTCTGTAACTCAAGGAACGGGCACAACAGGAGAAAATGCAATAGAATGTTAAAAAGTGTGTATCACTTTACACAGAGTTTTTTTTAAAAAAACAAACCTAATTTCACATACTGTATATCTGATGGGCTCAAGGCTCGAAATGACTAAACAGAAAAGGGATCTTTGAACCAACTGAATCTGCCATGATTTATATTTATATTTTCATATTTTTTTTTTCTTTTTACATCCGTGAAATACCTTTTCATCGAGGTGGAGTTAGGGTGACTGAATGGAGCTGAGAGTTTACTGGCCGGATGCCCTTCCTGACACCTATGCACAGTTCGTAGCAGATATTTTCTCTTTGCATCCGGATAGAGAAACATCTGTCACTGCCTATGATTAAACTCTCAACCTTCTAAGTGGAAGGTGAATATATTCACCTCTATGCCACTGCACCATTCTATGTATATTTTCATAATAAGGTGTGGAAATTAATTTAACAAGCCATCTACTTAGGCAAGCATTTCAATTGTCTTTGATCAATAAGATTGAAAAGGCTCTCTGGGCACGAAAACTAGTATACTCTATGGTGTTTATTACTTTCCTCTGAACCAACAGAACCCGGAATGGCCATTTCCTCTTCACCTACTGCAGCTTGTCTAAATGGGAAATCATATTCTGAAAGAGTTGCAGGAAGCTGAAGGAATGTGGCTAACTGCATGTTTCCACAACTATGGTTATTTTGAGGATATCTACAAACACCTGAACAATTGGTGGAAAAGACAACGTTGAGGGAGGGTCGAATATGTTCTTTTTCCTTTTCAGTTATATTTTAATCTTGTGAATGGGTTGTTTATTTCCTCTCTGCTGGGAATGTTCCCATTTAGACTCACATCATTACACTATGAGGAAAAATACAGACAACTCTTCTAGAACAAAATCTATGTATCACTAAACAATATGCTGCAATTTTATTGCCAAAATACTATGCTTCTTTTAAAAGTCTGTGTTTGTATCATGTATTTAGAAAAATAAAGAATAGAGTATCATCTGCACTTTGCTTTAACCTTGACAACTGAGAACTACATCCCAAATTTCAGAGTTCAAAAGGTTTATGACCATCAATGCAAGACCTGTGAATTTAATCAATTTACCTAAAACAAACCATACAAAGCTCTAATGAAAGTCATCTTATTGTGACCTATAGCAGAAATGGTCACCAGGTTTTTGTCCACAATAAAAGGACTACTTCAGCCATAAGTGGAATTGATTCCTTCAGCATTGAGTGAAATTTGTGTGATTAGCGGTATTCCCATCTCTAATTGGGCCAACTTCATGAGCAAGGTAACTTTATTTTTTCTTCCATTCAATTGTCTTTGATTGTTGAACATTGCCTGGACAAGTTTCTGCAGTTTTCTTGGCAAGGTTTTTCAGAAGTGGTTTGCCATTGCCTCCTTCCTAGGGCTGAAAAAAAAAAAACTAACCCAAGCCCTATAGAATGATACATAAGTCTAAGAGCTATTGCTATTAAATTTTTAGTTTTTTTTAAATGTGACAAATGCATTGAGAGCTAGAGCTCCCCAGACTAGAATTTCCATTTATGTTAATAATCAGCTACTACCTATTTATTCATTTATTTGTTTATTTTGATTTGATCTCTAGGCTGCCCAATTCCCAAAGGACTCCTAACATCAATTCTAAGTAATGCAGAACAAGACGTCTATTGGTTGTGGAAAAAGGAAGAAATTGAAAATTCAGTGGGTAAACACAGTGGGTGTAAAGGATGTAAAGAGCTAGTTGGGTGTAGTTAAGGCATCAGGTTAGAAATCAGACCAGGAGGTTTAGTCCTGCTTTAGGCACAAAGTCAGCTTAGTGACCTTGGGCCAGTCAGCCCTAGGAAGAAGGAATTGGCAAGTCACTTCCAAAAATGCTGCCAAAAAACCCTGCAGGAGAGGTCACCAGGAACCCAAATAATTTGCAAGTGTAACTTTACTTATAAGACGGAAATGCACTCTCATATCAACTGCTTAAGCTTCATTTTAGTCTGCACTATAACCTTGACAACAATCATTCACAAACTCATCATCTCAAGATTAGACTGCTGCAATGTGTGGCACATGGAGCTGCCTTTGAAGACTACTCAGAAACTGGAGTCAGTGCATAACCCAGCAGCCTATTTGATGGCATAAGGGAGACATTACAGCAACATCTAAGTTGCAAATATGGTACTGGCTGCCAATGTGAGAGACTTTGGGGAGCATGGAAAAAAAGTGAAAGGCAAATCCATCTGCATGAAGTCCACCGACATAAATTACAATTCTGACTTAGTGCCAAAAAACCGGGGGGCGGGGAGGATTTCAAATCATTCAAGGAGCCTCACTGTAAATGAGGTTGAGAATTTACTCTTGCAGTCACCAAGGTTCTGTATTTATCCTCCAACTAGTGTTAAACATGTCTTACTGAAGTTATTCTTGCTTTTTTTTTAACTTGCCCAGCTGCATGGCGCTTGACCACTAATTTGTTTCTGAGTACAATCCAAAGTGTTGGTTATAAACCCCCCGATGAATGATTCTTGGTTTAATATTGTGAGTTCGCCCAATATACAGTATAACATGACCATTATAACCATAAAAGGGCTATAACCAACAAATATATCAATAAATCAATGGGGTTATCTTTTTTGAACAGAATCTGCCTACTCTGTGCATTCAATCTCAGAGAGAATACTTTGGATCCCTCCACCTACCTACAGAAGGCTATGGGGCTTTGAGGAAAGCAGAAAAGATGGTCCTTTTTTTGCTGTGTATTCAGGTCCTGAAATGTTTTCACTGAGCTGTTGGTTAACATAACTGAAGTTATTTTGGTTTTATTTTTTAAATTCCAGTTTAATTTTTAATAATATATTTTTAACTGATTTGAGTTAGCTGTCATTTTAGTGGAAAGTATTTTTATAACGAAAGCTGCCCAAAATCTTTAGATGGTGTGTAATCTGGGGGGGGGGGGGGGAGGGAATTTGAGCCAAGAAATATTCTCATCTAGCCATCTTGTGTCAAATCTTTTTTGCGTTAATGAATCTGGAATAGAACATTTCTGACTGTGGGTGAGAACATGATGATACATAAGGCAGGCACATTCCTGTACATGGAAAGCTACTGAGATAGGCAGAGGAATTTGTATGGTACTCAAAGTGATCTACTGAACTGCCAGCTCCAAAACAAAAATGTATAATAAACACAGGTTTAGGTTTTATCCCGTTTGTGGAAAACATGTCTTTAAGATCAACCATTTTTTAAAATTAGATTTATACCCGGCCTCTCTTCCCCGGTCAAGGGGAACCATTCTTAGTTATGTGACATCAGACTTCGATTGTGAGTATACACAATGACCATATTACATTTGTCACTACCAGGTTGCTAAAGACGCTTGATGAAATATAAGCAATGGAAAACAAGCATCAGTAAGAAGAAGAAAAAGTGTACAAGTATAAACCATATAATTCACTTGGAAATAAGCCCTTTGGAATGATAACCAAATAGCAGAGGTGATACCTTTGTCTCCCTTTAAAATTATAGACCACAATTGACTAGCCAGATACGTAATCATTAAACTGCAGGCTGTTTTCCTCCTAAGCCTGTTGTTTCTTTTTTTCATGACGTAATCAGGATTCTGATTTTGCTACTAACTATAATTCTGCAGTGATGAGACACGTTATTACCTAGCCTTAGAAGGGAGATTCTATATATTAAATCTTGTCTCTTTCCCCCTTTCTGAAAAGAAACAGCAACATGTTGTCTTCAAAGTGAATTGGAAATCGAGTAATACAGGAATACAAGAAAAATATCATAGCAGCAACAGCACTTATAAAAATCTTGCAGAAGCAGCCACAAAAAAACCCCTTAAAATGGGAAGCCTTCACTAAATTTCATTGCCCTAAATTCAGTTACTAAAGATCTTTTCCCTAGTCTCAGCCAGATGGATCTCAGAAGACGTTACAAATACAGTATGTAAGTCCTTGACATAGAAACATTCCTTTAATAACTCTTCAAAGTTACAATGGTCCTAAAAAAAACAACTTACAACTGGTCCTTGCACTTAAATCTAGCCATGTGATCAAAATTTGGGCACTTGGCAACCAGCATACAGCATCCCAGAGTCATGTGATCGCCATTTGTGACCTTCCCAATTGGCTTCTGACAAATAAAGACAATGGGGAAATCAAATTTGGTTAACAAATTGTGTTTGTTATCACATTATATAAAGACCCAGCCCTCTGGAGAAGACTCAAAGATTGAGAAAGGTTGGACATGCTCACTGTTTTGAGTTACTTGTAAAAAATAATAAAGACGGGATATAAATAAAATAAATAAATAAACCTGCCCATTTATTTTGCATTTCCTTTCTCCTCTTGTCATATCATGAAATATCCAACTATATGAATCAGGTCTAACTCAGGAAAAAATGTGAGAGTCCCAAATGTTTAAGCTTCGTAAAAGAAATCAGATTGGTCACAGTAGATTTTGGATTAGGCATATGTTTAGTCTGAACCTGCAAGGCTCTTAGTATGCTCATGTGTCAAATAGCAATAGCTATAGCACTTAGACTTATATACCGCTTCACAGAGCTTCATGGTCCTCTCTAAGCAGTTTATAGAGTCAGCATATTGCCTCCAACAATCTGGGTCCTCATTTTATCGACCTCAGATGGATGGAAGGCTGAATCAACCTTGAGCCATTGAGGAATCCCTGGCAGTCAGCAGAAGGTGCTAGTGACAACTTTTAAAGCCCTTCATGGATTAGGAGTGGGGTACCTTTGAGACCGCCTTCTGCCACCTCATGCCTCCCAGCGCCCAGTTAGATCTCACAGAATCGGCCTTCTCTGGGTCCTGTCAGCTAAACAATGTCGGCTGGTGGGTCCCTGGTCAAAGGTATTCTCTGTGGCGGCACTGGCCCTCTGGAACCAGCTACCTGTGGAGATCCAAACCATCCCAGGTCTGTTGGCCTTCTGCAGAGCCACAAAGACCTGGCTCTGTGGCAGGGGTGGAACTGATGACCCCCAGGAGAAAGATTGTTTGCATGGTGTATGACTGGAGTTAATTGCTGGTTTTATTGTTATTTTATTGTTTTTTACGATATTTTATTGTTTGTATTTTAACCTTGTTGTAAGCCACCTCGAGTTCCCCTTGACTGGGGAAGAGAGGTGGGGTATAAATGTAATTAATTAATTAAATAAATATTTAAATAAATAAATACATAAATACATAAATAAATAAGTCTGCAATACTGCATTCTAACCACAGCACCACCACAACTCCTTTGAAAAATGGCCTTGAAACATCAACAATATACAAAAGCTTACTCAAATAACTGATTTTATTCTTTTGGTGGCTTTTCTAAGCTATTAACAAATATAATCAGTTTAATTAAATTAATCTGCAAATGAATATACAATAACTGAATTCAGTTGCATTATTTAATCAACAATGAAAATGCAATTTAAAGATTAGAAATATTATAGAAAAGCTCACAAAAATATGGATGCCTGAACTCTATACTAAATGAAAAGTGTAAACTATGACTATATATAAAAATCATTTAAAGGCAAACATATAAGGAATGTTCAGTGATTTCCACATGGCAATCCTTAAACTAAGAAAATATTAATTACTGTGTAATGTCACATTTTTCCATTTCAGCCTTTCACAGTTTCTAAAACTTGGCCGGCATTCATCATCTATCGTTACAGAACAATCTGTAATGGGAAAGCAAATTGGATTTTGGCATCCTGAAATGTTAATGCAGTAGAAATGATTAATCATGTGCTTGCTCCCCAATGATCTTTATTTAGTCTGCACATTTGTAAATTTTTGTTTTTATACAGGATGTGATTTTTCTCAACCTGCATCTCTCCAGACATTTATTTATTTATTTAATTTGTTTATTTAGATTTATACCCCGCCCCTCTTCCCCAGTCAAGGGGAACTCGAACATGTTGGATTACAACTTCTACAGTTTCCAATAACAATTAAAATAATGGCTAGAAATTTTGGGGGCTATTCAACCTACAAGGCACCAAATTGGAAAACAGTATGCACAACTTCCTTACATTTTCCCAGAAGAAACAATAGATAATACAACTGTCCAGGGAAACTTATTTTAATCACAAACAGCTCCAGAACCAGTAATTGTACTGGAGTTATGATGTTCCCAGAATTTGCTAATTCTGACCATCATGGTCCAGCTAAACTTAGTTATAATTATAGGCCTATTTATAGCTTACCTTTTTTTTTTATAATTGAATCAGCATACTTCTTTTTTTTTATCCTCACAATCAGGGGTGGGTTCCTACCGGTTCGCTGGTTACCCGCTTCGTGGGCGCAGTTGCCGGTCGCCTGTCAAATGCGCACTGTGCGCGATTGACTTAGAAATCTTTGTGGTTTTCTGCAAGCACTCTGACCCAACAGCTGCGCGA
>JANHGC010003791.1:46273-64564 GCA_027560395.1 Boaedon fuliginosus | reverse complement strand
CTTGCTGTCTTTCTTTTATTCGTCCTTTCTTCCTTTCTTCTCAAAGGCAAGCTCAAAATGCCAGACATATCCCATCCTTACCAGACTTTCACTTTTCGAAAAGTACTCTATAATCATTGATGCAGGGCAGGTTGCTTGACTGCTCCCCACTCCACATCTATTTCCAGAACTTTTATAAAACTATAGAGACAGAAACCTTTGTTAAGAAAATTTATGATCTGCCAATATGTCTGCTAGGCCAATTTGAAAACAAACCCTTCCTGATCAGGTTGATAAACAAGTTCATTTTAGAGTACCAGCCTTTTCTTTCAATGAAGACATTAGGAGTAGAATCTTTGAGGAACACTACCGCAAAGAGGAAGTGATTTTATTACTCCTTTCAGCATGAGGTAGAGAAATTCAGATTGGAGGGATATTGAAGAGGGAGGACAATTAGAAGCCTGAGAGAGACTAATAACAGCATCAAGATGATTGACATTTAAAACCTACAAATCTGATGTGATGGGCTCTTTTAGATTGCAGATGGTTTTAGCTGATCAGAGCAGAAAAAATGGTGAGTCAAGGTAATGCCTCTGATGATCTTCTGGCTTTTACTGAAGCTAGAAAAAGTAGAGGAGGAGGAAGAGGATCATTATGATATTGCGTTAAAAGGTTGGTTGTGGTAAAGAGTTAACACACATCTGTTAGAGAAATGATTGTAGAAGAGCAGTTTCAAAGACTAGTGGGGCAGCATTAGGTTAGTGACACCATACTAGGTAAAGCTGTTCTTCTGAGAAGGCTGAGGGTAGAGGGAGAGACAGAGTGTGTGTTCTCCCTATACAAAATGTTAATATCTGAATTTATTCAGCTGGCTCATTCCTTGTGTTCAGGCATCAAACTGGTTTGACATGGAACTTTAACAGCCACAAAGGAATTAGTAGTAATGCACTGAAAAATAAACTGATATTTTTTTCATTACTTTATTTTATGTTCCAACTTTTACAAATCTGGTTGTATTGGTATCATCTGTTGTGAGTTATCCTTGGCTGAGCTCAAGATTGCTGGTAATATTTGGATGGCAAATATTAGGTAGGCAAATAGACAAAAAATGAGATCTCTCACAAATGATATCGTTCTCTATATCTCTGGACTTAATGCCTCTGTCAGGCAAATCAGCAGTTCAAAACAGAATAACAGAGTTGGAAGGGACCTTGGAGGTCTTCTAGTCCAACCCCCTGCTCATGAAGGAAGCCCTATACCATTTCAGATAAATGGTTGTCCAATCTCTTCTTTAAAATGTTGGAGCATTTACAACTTCTGGAGGCAATGTGTTCCATTGATCAATTGTTCTGTCAGGAAATTTCTCCTTAGTTCTAGGTTGCTTCTCTCCTCGATTAGTTTCCATCCATTGCTTCTTGTCCTGCCTTCTGGTGCTTTGGAAAATAAATTGACCACCTCTTCTTTGTGGCAGCCCCTCAAATATTGGAATACTGCTATAATGTCACTCTTAGTTATTCTTTTCATTAAACTAGATATACCCAAGATCCTTCTATATCACAAGTCTATCTTCTGTAGTGTTGGCTATTCCTGCCAGGTTGGTGTTGTTTACAAATTTGATGAGTTGCCCATCTATACCCTCATCTAAATCATAGATAAGATATTGAAAATATTGGGCCTAAAACAGAGCCTTGGGTACCCCACTGCATATTTCCCTTCATGTAGATGCAGTTCCATTGAGGACTCTTCACGTTGTGTATGGCTGGCCAGCTAGTTAACAAATCCGTCTGGTGGTGATGCTGTCTAATCCACATTTTTCTATCTTATCAAGTACTAAGTTGTGGTCTACTTTATCAAATGCCTTACTGAAGTCCAAGTAAATTATATCCACCGGATTTCTCTGGTCCACTAATTTTGTCAAAGAATGCAATAAGATTTGTGTGGCATGATCTGTTTTTAACAAACCTATGTTGGCTTTTGATTATGACTTTGTTTTCCTCTAGGTGGATTCATTGCTTGATTATCTTTTCCAGAATCTTCCCAGGTATTGATGTAAGGCTGTTAGGTCTGTATCTCCTGGATCTGTTCCTGGATCTATTTTTTTTTATTTTATTTTGCTTTTTTGAAGATGAGAAGTATATCAGCTCTTTTCCAGTCCTCTGGTAGTTCCCCCATGCTCCAGGATCTTTGAAAGAAATGATTCAGTAGTTCTGAGATCATATCTGCCAGTTCCTTCAGAACCTTGAGGTGTAATCTACCTGGTCCTGGTGATTTGGACTCGTCTAACGTGGATCGATGCTCATTTACCATTTTCTTGCTTATTTTAACTAATATTCCTAATCTGTTTTTCACAGTACAGTTAGACTCTTTTTCCTTTTGTGTAAAGACAGGTGCAAAAAAAATGAGTTAAACAGTTCTGCTTTCTCCCTGTTTCCTCGTCACCTTCTTGCTGTTTTTTCCCATTAATGGACCTACCATTTCCTTGACTTTATTCATGTTTTCAATATTCTCCACAACCTTAGTTCTGATGCCGGCTGGCTCTTGATACTACATTCATTCTTTTTCTTTTCTTTTTCTCACAGAGGGGGAAAAAGCCTTTGCAGATGCTTAGTCTTACCACACAAAAATATTTGAAGATGTTTTACATTCAAAAAGCAAAAGAACAATTTTTTTTAAGACTCATCTTACAAAATGATACTGAGCATCCTTGTTCTCACTGGGCCTAAATGACAAAGGTATTATATTGCTTCACAAAGGATGCTGACAACATAAAGCTGAAGAGGCTGCTAAGCAGGCAGAAGGGAATGCTAAGATTAGATCAGTGTCAAATTTACAATTAGAAGAATAATTTGTGACATTTTTTTCTCCAGTACTTCCAAATGCATTATGTTCTCCCATCTTGCAAAAATTCAGTGAACATTAAGCTTTTGGTATAAAATAAAAATAAAAATTATTGCCTCACAATTAAAGTTTTACTTAAAACAACTATGAGGGGTTCTTTGGAGAAATTGTATTGACCCCCAACGTGGAGAACAGCATTTTCTTCCCTGTATTTCCAAGGAGGCTTTTATAATAGAAAATGACTTAACATATTTAATGGTTCTTACTTATTTTTTATTTTTCACTTAACATTTACCACTAAACTTATACTATATTATGCCTAGACTGACTTATGTGTCAATCCCCATACCCATTAGGTATCTGTTGTAATACCTCAACTGCTGTGAGTCTCTCAGAGTTACCCAGGTTAACGGCCAACCAAACCACACACACCACACACACACCAAACCAAACCTAAATCCTATACATAATTCTCCTTTCTCATGCAAGTATGCTAGCTTGAGCTATAACTAATCTTTTAACTATTATTTAGCCATCTTAGTTGGCTTTGGCTTCTCTTACTGGCTAATTTTTTATATTATCTGCTAAGGACTGTTGGCCTCTGATTCTGAGCTGCTGAGAAAAGTATTTCAGTTTGTTTTTTGAGAGGCTGGACGGAAAGAGTGCTATCAGCTGTTGTAGGCTGTCGGCATTTCTGCTGGAGTGGAGCAGGTGCTTAAACTCCTAATGCCACCCAATATGTATGCAATATATTGTTGAGAGATAATCCCAGTAAAAACACCAATATTAAGAAAAATAATTCAAGAGCTAGTTCAAGTCTTCAATAGAACAGGGATACCCAAAGAGTTCCTCACAGATAGAGGGCCAAACTTTCAATCCACCATATTAAAACATCAGTGTGCTGCTTTATGAATAAAAGGGGTATTAACCTCTCTTTATTATCCAGATGAATGGCTTAATGGAAGGAATGAATCAAATTGACTGGTCGTCTTTGCTATTCCTGGCCAGTAAAATTGGTCTACAATTCAATACAGAGTACGGTTATTACCTAAAATGTCCAGCTAATAGGTTTTCATGAGCCAACCATAAGATTTGTTCTTTGTATCTGTCAGGAACAATTATTTGTTCCAGGCACTCCTTAGTTAAAGAGATACAAGCCCTAACTCTATAATATATGACTCCAAGAGGTTGCCCCTACTTCGAGTCAAAGTTTCTTTCCCCAATTCTCATTTTTCCTTTTGCTGATTGCTTCTTAGCTGCCTTTTAATGAAGGATTATTTCACTGTCCCACCCATATTAATGTCCCAGGGAAGGTAAAGTTCTTATTAGGTGCCCTCTGCCTTGAATCAGCATTATGTAAATTATTTTGCATAGAAGGAAGCTTTAAACTTCCCCGTATCCAGTGCTTTTTTTCTGGCGGAACGTACCGGAACAGAGTTCCGGCGCCTTTTTTTCCTTAGACTTCTTTTGTATATTAGTATATCTATGGTCCGCATGCGCAATACGACAGAGTTCCGGTACCTTTTTTTTTAGATCCGGTACCTTTTTTTTTTAGAAAAAAAGCACTGCCCGTATCAGATGACTGACAGAAGAGTTTTACTTTGTAATCCTATAAAAAGAATTATTCAGAAGATAGTTTCTTCAATGCTGCCCTTGTTTTTAACCTTATTCAGCGATGTTACATAGGTCTCATTCTTTCCGATGGCTGACTAAACCATAACATAAGGAAGGAAATATTTTTCCTGCCTTAGCCCCCAATCCTGTAAACAAAATAAGATTCGAGGTGAATATTTTTGATCTCCCATTATTGCAAACATAAATTGAAGGAATGATAACATATTACTTGAACTCCAAGTAGAAAAGGTGGGTTATAAAAAAGATAATGTTCCATTCAAATAAATTTTTTGGAACAGTTAGCACAGGGTCTGTTTACGTGCAGCATTTGTGCTGTGCTGGAATCTGCACTAAAATGTTCCCAGTATCTACGCATTTCTGCAGATAAGCAGATAAGCCTCAAACTCAGTTGTGACACTGAAGAAAAACGATGCAAGAACAGTCCTGCAACACTTCATCTTATGTGCAGCGCTCAGAATCACAATTGTGAGACTGGCAGCTACACAAATGAATGTAATGAATTAACACTGGAGGCAACATCATTGGTGAGAACATTTATGAGAACATCATAACTGTACAGGTAGTCCTTGACTTACAACAGTTTGTTTAGTGACTGTCCAAAGTTACAGTGGCACTGAAAAAAATGATTTATGACCATTTACCACACTTATAACCATTGCAGCAACCCCCTGGCATGTGATTTACATTCAGATGCTTGACAACTGGTTCATATTTATGACAGTTGCAGTGTCCCGGGGTCATGTGATCCTCTTTTGTGACTTCCTTCCAAGCAATTTAATTAATTTAACAACTGCAGTCATTCACTTAAACAAATGTGGCAAGAAAAGTCGTGAAATGGGGCAAAACTCACTTAAAAAATTTCTCACTTAGCAACATACATTTTGTGCTCAGTTGTGGTCATAGGTTAAAGACTGTCTGTACTCTTAAAACACAGTGTATCTTTCTTCTTTTATGCAAAAACAAACAGGAGACAATAACAAGCTTTGAAAAACTAACAGGCTTTCCCCTACTTGCACCCAAACCTTTCACAAACACAAGTGTCTTGCCATGTCTCTGTGATCTTTCCTTTGTGTTGACCCATAGTTAAAGCCTAATTTATCCTTACTTCTTTCAGAAGATATTTTTAAGGTATGCCTGTTAGTAAATGTCACTCATTATCTTGAAGAGATTGCAAATGACTTGTTACAGTGGCAGTAGAGGCCATAAAGAGATTGGCAAATTTCATGGTGGCAATGGGAATCCAAGGATAAGTAGTGAAGTAGATCAACTTAGCATTAGGAAAAGGCCTGAAGAAAGTTAGCACCCACCGCTCCTAGAAGGAGAAACAGGTTTTTAAAGACAAAGAGCAGCTCCCTACCCCAAGCAGATATTTGGTGCCCATTGAGCAGGACTGGGCCAGCCTATCTAGAATACAATTGGTGTGATTGGTTGAATGAATGTGTTTTGTTGAACTTTTATATAGGACTGTTTATATTGTATTGTTTGCCGCCTCGAGTTCCCCTTTTTGGGTGAAGAGAGGCGGGGTATAAATCTAATAATAATAATAATAAATTAGACCTTCAGCTCCAGG
Organism: Boaedon fuliginosus; assembly: GCA_027560395.1. Classification (NCBI taxonomy): domain Eukaryota; kingdom Metazoa; phylum Chordata; class Lepidosauria; order Squamata; family Lamprophiidae; genus Boaedon; species Boaedon fuliginosus. Next base: position 58,542 of record JANHGC010003791.1, on the reverse strand, counting down.
GATTAAGACATGACCTTCAGGACATAATAGGATTAGCCCTCTACCCATCTAGCCGCAGAGCTCACCACATGGCACCTGGGAATATTACATCATCCAGCACAGTTCAACCAGACTTTTCTCAGACAAAATTCTAGAATTGAGCCTCGATGGCGCAGTGGTTAGAGTGTAGTACTGCTGCTACTTCTGCTGTCAGCTGCCTGCAATTTGGCAGTTCAAATCCTACCAGGCTCAAGGTTGCCTCAGCCTTCCAATGTGGGTAAAATGAGGACCCAAAATTGTTCGGGGAAATATGCTGACTCTGTAAAGCACTATGAAGCGGTATATAAATCTAAGTGCTATTGTTATTGCTATTTGCATATGACCCCTACAGCAACCAATGGAATACCTGCCCTTGCCACAGGAACAGGAAGCTCAAAGGCAAGGCCCAAGAGAGGGTATAAATATATATATATATATCTCCTCCATGTGGTCAGCTATCCAGAATCACACGTGCTTGGTGGTTCTGTGTCACCATTAAACCATCCTTCCAAGCAGCCTCCATGTTCCCAGTGTCTTTCTCCCCACTTGGAACTGAACCCAGGTGGACATTTCTTCCAACACGCCCTATGAGAAAAAAGGAATCCTTCCTAAAAGCCAATTTTACATTTCCCCATTAGTCGACAGGAGACATCCTGGCTGATTCGGGCAGAATTCAGATAATTGCAAAAATGCCTATGCTAAGAAGACCTTTGAACCAGCCCAGGCATGTCTTTGAAGGAACAAGGGGTAAAAGCAGTGTTTATGTGGAAGTTCCACAGTTTTCAGATAGGAAAGCAAGTCTCTCTCCTTGCATGGAGATATATCATGCCTGAGTTTAGTTGTTTCTTTCACCACCTACTGATTGTCTTGAACCCTTGGGACAAAGAGGAACCCAAATGTAAGTTTCATTAACTTAGGCCAGTGGTGGCGAACCTTTTCAAGTCTGTGTGATGCATGATCCCCATGTGTGCACACGTCATCCCTGCACGCATGTGCACACACACCCTGTGCATGCGCACATGCTTCCCCCTCCATGCGCAATCCACATGTGCCATAGGTTTGCCACCACGGACTTAGGCTAATTTATACCCCTTGTACTGCCTATTATAATTTGAGATGAATACATTAAAAATGAGATTGCTCTGTCCCTTTACACAGGAGTCTCCAACCCCTGGTCTGTGGACCTGCACAGGTCCATAGCATGCCAGCAACCAGACCATGCAAACAAGTGAGGCTCCATCCGTGGGATGCAGGCAGCATGTAAAACCACGTCCCCTCCGGTCCACAGAAAAAATATTCTCCGTGGAACTGGTCCCTGGGGACCACTGCCTTAATAGACGAGTAACTTATGCTTGATATTTGAACTTCCAACACCTGGTCATCTCCAGAGGAAGAAGGAAGAATGGAATGGGGAGAAAAAATAAGGGACTTTCTGGGCCCATGTATTGCTGACAAGGGCATTACTCCCAAGGGAATTTTGCCCTTAATGTGAAAAAGGAGGAGGGAGAGGGGTTTCTATAGGTCTTCTCAGTCTTCTATTGTGCACTGAAGTATTTGCAAATATTTTCCACTGCAGTTTATAGGAGACCTGGGCTGCCAGAGGAGTGGATAGGATATGGATTAAAAAGTCTCTTATTTAATGGCCATTTTAAACAAGTGAGTTCTGCTATTTGGATTGTACTTCTAAAACTTGCAAATGTCTTCTCTTCCAAAGCTACTTATCCTCTCATCAGCAGGATAAGGTTCTCATCCAGTAGAAAACAAGATGTGTTGTTGCTTCTTCCTCACGAGGAGGAAATATTAGAGCAGACTTAAATACAGTACAGCTCTAAAACTTGCATTTCATTATTTGTATTTCACTTGAGTTTCCATAGTTACCAGAGGCTTCAGGCTTTAATTAAAGCAGTGACTTTTAAAAACAGGACTAGTTCCTCTCCCTTTCAAGGACACTTGTGTGTGTTGTCTTATGAAAAGCTAATATTAGGTTCAAGTATAAATTATACACAGTGCCTCTGTGACTTAGCTGGGGAGGAGATACACCAAATGCTGTCCCTTCCTTCATGCTAAATGCTACAAATGATCGAAGTTTGCTCCAAACAATCTGCATTATGTTTATCTTTGTTCAGGGACCTTACATGGAAGGATATCTGTGGGACACTAAGCACTCCACCCTGCTTCTGCTGCCCCACATCTTGGAGCTGGCTCGTCTTTATTTTCTGGGATGTTCCTATCAACAGCCTCCAGGCCCCTTTAAGCATATTTAGCAAAGAAGAATTGCTTTGTTTTAGAACAGGGGTGTCAAACTCAAGGCCCATGGGCTGGATCTGGCCTGTGGGGTGCTTAGTTCTGGCCCACAAGGCCACTCTGGAAACAGCGAAGGACCGGCCCACGGTGCTTCTGCCTCAGGAGGGGAGGCGCACACTCTCCTGGGCTCCGTTTTCAGCCACGACGCACACACTGTTTTCACTGGCAGAGAGCTGTAGGAGGCCGTTGTGGCTGAATAGGCAGATGACTACAAAAACAAACTACTAGCAAAAGTGGCATTTGATCACCAGGCAAGGAGCATCGAGAAATTCCTCTGCTGGAGACAATGGATCACCCGAGCCCCACCTGGGCCACCATAGGTGCCCCTGACACAAATGACGTCAAGCTGGCCATAACCACCCCGGCCACACCACCCTGGCCACGCCTACAGCAGCCGTGCCCACCCCCCTGCCTCCCGAGGCCAAACACAACCCTGATGCGGCCCTCAATGAAATTGAGTTTGACATCCCTGTTATAGAAGAAAACAAATCCTAAGTTTTGAGCAAGCCGAATAATTAAAGTAAATAATAACTAAAAGAATTAGAAAGATTTGGGTTTGGATTTCCACCCCTTGTAAGATCTTTTAAAATACAAAAGATTTGTACTCAAAACTATCTTCATTTTTAAAAGATTCTCACAAACTTCTCATTAAAAAAATGACAAAACTTTAACTCTTCATACAGTATGTACAAATACATATATCTATGAATTCAATGATTAAAGGAAACAATGCATTTTATTATAGAAAAACACAATAGCAGAACATTATCTTAAAAACAGTTAAATAATTCTTATGGTTTGTTTGATGTAAAAAAAGGTAATGTATAATCAAAGATGAAGCAAATGAGAGAAGCCAAAAATAGAAATTTCCCTAAAAATATAGCAAGTAGAAATAGTTTTGGAAAGGAGGAAAACATTCAAATTTGCTGACTAATGGCTTTTTCTAACTGATGCTGATTCTCACATGTTTGCTTGCTAAAACTAACGGCTGAAGGTGTTACATTTTCTGAAATACAGAGCAGGGAGCCATAATTTGAAAAGGGCAGTTTGGCAGTAATATGAGCATAAAGCCCTGACAGCAACTAAAAAGGTAAACCCCAGGATTAATAGGTTGTAATATATATGAGAAAAGCTGACAAGATTATGCTTCCATTTAAAGAGAGAAGCTGTGCTGTTCATCTACTCAGTACAGGTAGTTCTTGACTTACAACAGTTCACTTAGTGACCGTTCAAAGTTACAGCAGCATTGAAAAAAGTGACTTATGCCCATTTTTCACAGTTACGAGATTTCCAGCATCCCTATGATCATGGGATCAAAATTCGGATACTTGACAACCGGTTCATATTTATGATCGTTGATGCATCGCAAGATCATGTGATCCCCTTTTGCAACCTTCTGACAAGTCAATGGGGAAGCCAGGTTCACTTAACAACTAGGTTACTAACTTACCAATTGCAGTGATTCACTTAACAATTAAGGCAAGAAAGGTTGTAAAATGGGGCAAATTTCACTTAACAACTGTCTCACTTAACAAAAATATTGGGCCCAATTGTGGTTGTAAGTCAAGGACTACCTGTAGATAGATCCTCAAGTTTAAACTAGAACTTCCAGTTTGACGTAAGACATCCCTATTTGACCTCGCCTTAAGTAGGTAGCATTAAGTTAATACTGCTGAAGATTTTGAGAGAGATTTTAATCTATAAAAGGCTGAATTATGTTCTAGTGGCCTGAGTATATATTTGCACATCTTTAATATAAGTCTGTAAATAAAAAACAATTTTACAGTACATGGGATATCAAATAAAAATATAGAAATTCACATAGAGAAAAATTGTTAACCAATGGTGCAAAATACAACTCCTGGAGTGTACTCCACAACTTTTATCAATTAGAATAAAATATATGAAACTAGGTATTGTTAAGTCAAGTATAGAAGCTAAGTACAATTAATTCATCATATCACATGCTGAACCATCTCTCTACAATAGAGAAAAACACTTTAAAATATACCTTATTGCATCCACGCTGATTACTCCATTGTACGCTTTATAAATGTGAATAGAATATCTAGCTATAAAATGCTTTCTTCTCTACATTTAAATAATGCTAATCCAGATAGGCAAGATCTGTTCTAAGACAAGACAATGCTAGGAAAAAATAACTACAAAAGCTTGAAGAGGCAGAATTTTATGCCTGCAGTCATGTAATTAAGAGAAAGGGAATAATTAACCAAGCCAATTCCTTCTCACTGATCCAATGAGTTTTGGAAAGAGGAGGAATAAAAATATGCTTGCGCAGGAATCTCATTCCTACAAGACAATCTGTCTAACTATAGAAAAAAAAGAAACAACTCAATGTTTTTTTCAGGTTTCAAAGTCTAATGTCATTAGTCAGGCCCACTCTTTTCCTGCTTTCAGAGATCAAATGGAACATGGAAAAGTTAAGGTTCTTTAATAATTATTGGAATGAAAAAAAACAAAACCAATCATTCTAGATTCTTAGCAATAATGTTTAGAAGAAAAAAAGGAATAAAAGGTTGCAGAGCTGAATTTCACCATTTATGTAAGGAAGTTTTTAATGTGCCTTTCGCCAAAAATGCACAATTCTTACTCCATCATTTACTTCATCTAGCTTGAAAAATTAAATGAAGACTGTGTGAAGTGCCCGTTTTAAATTTGTGCCCATATCTTGCAAAAAATACTGGGGAATCATTTAATCCTGTACTGTAAAATATAGCTTCATGTCCTAAAAAAGTAAATCTGAAGTTAGAATATGGTACATTATAACTAAAACGCTGAAGAAACTAAAGTTACCCACTATTTCAGAATATTGTTAGACTATTAGCAATAGAGGGGAATCTTTACTATTTACCCTTAAAGAGACATTCAACCCCCTCCCCCAAATCATTAGTGTTTAAAAGAAAAAGGTATTTTTTTACTTTTAGATGTAGCCAAGTATGACAATTCAATTTTTAAAAGAATTACCTAATGGGTCCCCCATCTGTACATCACCTATGTGTGTGTATATGTGTAATAGTACGTGGTGTGTGTGTGTGTGTGTGTGTGTGTGTGTGTGTGTATGCAAGTCCATAAGTAATCTTGTAGAATGTTACAATATTGGTTTAGTTTAGGTTCCAGATTTTTCAGTAGGTTTGTGCCCTGCCGAGTCTAAATAACAAAAAATATAATTGTTTAGTTTCAGAGAATCCTATCTGGCAGATTTTTTATCATCTCATTTTCTAACTGAAGCAGAGTAAAAATGTCAGGATAAAAAATGCTGGACTTTTTCCAACATTGTTAGCTTTAGCAAAAATGTTTTTTTAAAATAATTATTTCTACTGATTCTAATTTTTACGAAAAAGTTGGATACTTTCCAATATAATTAGCTTTAGCAAAAAGGGGTTTTTTTTAGAATTGTTTTCTACTGATTCTAATTCTTGTGAAAAAGTTAATTGGCCATTAATACATATTCTGATATTCTAAGGCTGGGGTCAGGAAACTACGGCTTCCCAGCCAAATCTTGGCTTTAATGAACGAGATTTTCTGGCATTACATTTGCCGTGTATTATATGTATTTGGTATGTTCTGCCATCTTTTTAAACTTTCCAATCTAGCCTGCAATCCTATTCCCTTTTGATGTTCTTCAGTCTTTTGTGCCACCTGTCTTCTTTCTCTTTATGCTCTTTAGCTATTCAGGATTATATTTGAAGGGGAGATGCTAAATACATATAATGGACCCCAGAGGTTATATCCTATCTCCCATCAATCAACCGATCTTTTGTAGATTGATTGCGAATCTCAGTTCTACTACGTCCATAGGAATGTAAATAAATTCTCTACAACTTCGGAGCCTCTGGAAAGTTGGTTCTGCTCCTATTCAGTGGCCCTATGCTTTTTTAATCTGTTGGGCTCTATTAATAATCCCACACAATTATATAAATAGTGATACAATGCTATATCTGATATAGCTTCATGGATACTTCTGAACAAAAACGTATTTGTTGTAGCAAATTAGGTGAAAAAGCAGTAAGGATACACAAATAGGAGAGCAGCAAAGGTGGAAGAACAGATGGAAAATTGTGACAAATAGGGAAAAAATGTGGGGACAAAAGGACACCTAAAAGCATTAGGATTTTCCACCCTTATAGGTTGTGACTCAACTTTTTCCATTTTCGTCACTTCTACTCCAGCCTTGCCAAAGCACACTGTTCCCTGAACTGGATCTACCTCACTGGTTGCCCAATGAACTATGCTAACAGAGACTCTGAGGTGTATTAGTATATTTGTAGCATTCCTTTAGACAGAGGATTTGTATAAGCAGTCGTCTACAAGCTGAAGTCAGCATCTGGAATTGCTTAAAGTATATATTGGGGTACTTGCCTTTGAAAATTGCAATAGAAGAAATACTTTCCTTCTTGACTGATTTGAAATTATATATTTGCCTTACTGACTTTCTACTTCTGCAAATTTTCTGTAAATTTTCCGAAATAAAACATTTGAATACTTTTTATATCAAAGTATGGACTTCTTTAAATGTAAACATCCTAAAGTATTTTATGGGCATAACTGTTATAGAGGCACAGTTATGGGAATATTATTTTAATACAGGTTCACTAACCAAACACGTTTGGGACCAGCAACTTTGACACTGAATAATGTGGTTGTTAAGTGAATATATCCTTTTTTTATCATAAGCATCAACCAAAGCAAGCACATCTCTTCTCCTCTCAAATTTAGCCTATTAAAATCTCTCTTAGCTATATTCAAGGTACCAGATATTTATTTATTTATTGGATTTTTATCCCATCTTTATTACTTTATAGGTAACTCAAGGCAGAAACTGACCGTCTTCCTCCTATTTCCCCCACAACCATTCTTGTGAGATGGGTTGAGGTGAGAGAGAGTGATTGGTCCAAAGTCACCTAACCAACTTTCATTCCTAATGTGGGACTAGAATTCACTGCCTCCTGGTTTCCAGGCCAACACATTACCTCAAACTGACTAGGCTCTACAGAAAACATTTTGCTCCCCCTGCCACAAAGACACTATTTTGTATCTGAAATAATTTCCCCATTGCATTACCCAATTATTCAGATATAACAGATAGTTTTCAGTGATGCTATAAGTACCTCATGGTGAGATGGTTTGACAGAGGAAGACTTTCAATTAAAAAAAAAGTAGATCCCATAAACTGGAATTTTGGTTCAGTCGTTCTCTAATAAAGGCCTCTTATAACACAGTGGGATTCCTTGACAGATATCGAAGTTGAAATGCTGTTGGTCCTGAATGAACAAAGTTTAAAAGAAAACCACCCCAAAGACTTTTCTCCAATTCTGATTTACAGCAGGTTTTTTTTTAATGATAAGGGACTCAGCTGATACCTACTTTAATGTTATTTCAATTTCAGACAAAAATCTTTTCAGTCCCATATACTTTTCAAATTTGGCTCCGTCAATGTCAACTTTGTATTATGGTTGCATTTTTCCTCTTAAGAATTTTTTAGATCTATATTATAAATTATGTTGGAACTCTGTTTATAATTTTAAAATTGTCTTACATTTTGTTAAATCATCCAGAAAATTGCATTTGTTTGACCATAAATAAATAAAAGTTAACAATGCCTCATCTGCAAAAATCCCTAATCTTTCTCCAACTTGTACCCTCCAAATTTGCTAGGTTACAATTTCCTTTTTCTCTAGCTAGATAGCTAATGGTTGAGAAAGAAAAGAAGACAGCAATTTACCTAATGATCAGATAAAAAGAAATCAGATGGAGGTGAGAGACTTAACAGTTTTTTAAAAAATGTCTTGTTACATTTTTAACCCAATAGGCATCTTACTGTTCACCTCAGATAAAAAGATTGTGCTAATGTTGCATATAGCCAAGGTTTACACTGCTATAATTACCGTGGTAATTCAGATCTAAAATGGGTCTACTGGCTCACAAGGAATAGATGAAAAATACTATTTGATATATTTTGTTCTTTCAAACTGGCACCAATGCTTGATAATATTAAAAAGTTTTATGCAGCTACACTATCAATTCAAGATGTTAAACATATCTTCAGACACACAGTGACATTAATGGTTATACAAATCAATGCCTATCACTGTAGGACAAACAGAATATACCATTTAAAATAATACTTCATTTACACAAGTCAAAAATGCATCTTATTTCAATCTCATGAGTCTAGCCATACATTAGACTTTGCTTAAAAAAAGGCATCTGTCTGATCAAACTGATGATCTCAAGATCTTCTCATTATGTTTTTTTCCTGTTAATACATAGGTCAAAATTTCAGATCATGTTTAGCTATTTAATAACTTAATTAAAATTAAACAAAAACAATTAACACAAAATAGAAGCACCCCCCCCCCAAAGTACTGAACGTAAATTCAAATATGGCTGAACCTGACTTATCATGGAAGGTTTATCTTACTGTTTAAAGACAAACAGGCTCCCATTTAGTCCCAGATAGAAGTTGCCACAGCAGAGTTTCCCAATCGTGGCAACTTTAATATGCAACTCCAGCCAGCCATAGGAAATTCTGAGTTAGGAGAAAGTGACCAGGAGATAAAATAGAGTTGGAAGGGACCTTGGAGGTCTTCCAGTCCAACCCCCTGCTTAGGCAGGAAACCCTATACCATTTCAGACAAATGGTTATTCAATCTCTTTTAAAAAACTTCCAGTATTGGAGAATTTACAACTTCTGGAGGCAAGTTGTTCCACTGATTAATTGTTCTGTCCGGAAAGTTCTAGATTGCTTCTCTCCTTGATTGGTTTCCACCCATTGCTTCTTGTCCTGCCTTCAGGTGCTTTGGAGAATAGCTTGACTCCCTCTTCTTTATGGCAGTCCCGGAGAGACTGGAACACTGCTAACATGTCACCCCTAGTCCTTCTTTTCATCAAACTAGATATACCCAATTCCTGCAAACATTGTTTATATGTTTTAGCCTCCAGTCCCCTAGTCATCTTTGTTGCTCTTCTCTGGACTCTTTCTAGAGTCTGAACATCTTTTTTACATTGTGGATGCACTATTCCAAATGTGGCTTTACCAAGGCATTATAAAGTGCTATTAATTTACTTCATGCGATTTTGATTCCATCCCTCTGTTTATGCCGCCTAGAACTGTGTTGGCTTTTACGGTAGCTGAAACACACTGCTGGCTCATATTTAAATAATATTTAAATAATTGTCTACTAATTGTCCATGCTAAGAACCCTAAAAAAAAGGATAAAAGAGTCTTTCAAATTTCTCCAAATTAAGAGACTTTTGGTTTCACATCTTATTCTTTGCAACTTATTTAGAATTTATGTACCGGTAAGTGCTTTTTTTTAGAAATGGCAGAAGATGCTATTGCTACTGTTTCCTGTTTTATATTTTTGCCTCTCTGCAGCCTCTCTGGCTCCCTAAACTGAAAAGGAAACTCCCCAGAGGAGGAATTCCTTCATGGAGCCTTCTTTTTTAACTAAACTGAAGTGTTGGAAGCCAGAGAGGCTGTGGAACACTGGAAACACAATTAGATATTCAATTAGATATTGGAACTACACATACAAAGGGTACAACAACTATTCAGGAACCTTGCAACAAGAACAAGTTCTAAGACTTTACACTTTGTCCAGAAGACTTTCATTCAGATGTTACTTTCACTGGCATTAAATCAAATGAAAAACATCACAAAAAACAAATTTGGGCCAAGAGATTTATCTACCATCCATGTAAGAACCAAACTACTGAACAGCCTTTAAATCATTTTTATTCCTCTTCATTCTTCTTGTTCAATCATTACACATTAGAGGTCAGACTTCTCTTCTTGAGAATGCATGTTGCTGCTGATTTTACACATGGTATCAAACTGCCAATGGGTAAATAGCAATAGCAACAGCAATAGTTGACTTATATACTGCTCTATAGAGCTTTACAGCACTCTTTGAGTAGTTTAGAAATGCCAGCATATTGCCCCCAACTATCTGGGTCTTCATTTTACCAACCTTGGAAAGATGGAAGGTTGAGTCAGTCTTGAGCCAGTCAGATGGAAATCTTCTATCTTCAGTTAACTTTGTGGGTAGTTTAGGAACAAGAGAAATAGCCAGCCATACCACTGTGTCACTAACCAATTTATATGACCTTCTCTTTCCAGTGTTATTTTTGCTAATACTGTATGTGTTAGAATTTGTAAAAAAAAAATGTGGTGAACTGCTGAGATATTTGAACCATAAAAACACTTCAACTGTTTTAGTTCTTACCTCTGTAAAAACAGATCTGAAAGCGTATGGGAAATGCCAGAGTGAATACATATTGATTATGTAGCATCAAGTTGCTTTTGCCCTCCTATTTTTGACCACATAAATACATTTTTCTGCATTAAGAGTATATATTCCATGTGGTTTATGCAATAGTATGTTTATTGCATGCCAAGCTTCTTTGATTTTCTATGTCTTTCTATTTCTTTAGAGACTTAGCAAATCTCAGCAACCAGGTATGTGGTTGAATCAGATTCTCTAGATTGCAATTAATACATTTTGTTTTATTTTGCCTCCTCTTTGAGAGAACTTAACAGAAACAAGCAAAATATATTCAAATAGAATCTTCTGAAAGTAAATTATTTTCAAATGATGACTGAATATTACAAAAGCCTCAAAAAGTAAATACCAACACTGGAAATTCAAGAAAGTCACCCACCAGCCAAATCCTATTTTAAAAATGCAGTTTTTCACTTTAACATCTGACTCAACTGCATTATTTGGATTAAGCACTTTCTAAATGAAACACATACCATTATCATATATGTGAAACACAGAACTTTCTGCTGTTAGTAGCCTAATAATAAAATATTTTTAGCCATTGCTATGCACTGGTTACAGTAAAGCCCTACAAACAAATAACTGGCATGCTTGACAGATTGAGTTCTCATGCCCAAAGAATATAATACTTCTACCTCATTTCTCCTATAAAACTACATACTCTATGCACTCAATAATAAAACCATATAGCAGTTCCCAGCCTTAGGTTTTCATTGACTCCATGACATCAGATGAAATTGCCTCTTTACAAGTTATCTGGAGGAGTAGGAAAATGATTGTACGCATACTTGCCTCTACATAAATGGTCTTCTCCCCATCTCCCATGTTTTAAAATACTCTTTGGTAAATACGCCATCTTTAACTACACGGTAACCTTTGGAATAAAGTACAAATCATGGAATGAAACAGTTGAGGAAAAGCTTTGTAAACCAAATTTGTGGAAAAGTAAAATGATAGCATAGAAGCATTACCAAGAATGCAACAAATCCACAATCCCATTTTGAACTATTCTTCTTCATTTCCTTGATCTCTCATTGTCATGGGACTTAAACAGAAGAATGGCATACCTTTGCAAACAATACAGGCATAGAATGAAAGGCATTGTTCTTGTCATTGGAAGAGATCATATGATAATACTGAACCTGGAAAGGAAAAACTGCCAGCATGCTGGTGTAGTATAACCAGAACACATAAGTAGAATAATTAAAACCGCATGAAACTCTCACTAAACACAACCACCTATTGTACACTTGGCTTTAAAGACAATATATTGGCTTTTGTGCATTATTGCACATAAAGGCAAACTGAGCTTTGATAACCTTATTATAGTTTACACTGTGGCAACATCTGTCATCATTAAAAAAATCCAGAAACTCCATTCAAACCTATTTAAAAAAATGGTTCTGGGACTAAGATTAGGTGGACAATTGTCCACTTGCAATAAAACAACTGCATTCTATAATTCAGAATACAATAACAAGACGATGGCTCACATGGTAAGATGCTGGCCTTGCGTACCACTAAGGTCAGCAGCTCAGCAGTTCAATTCCCGAGAGCAACTAAAACCACCTCCTGCTTGGGCAGGGGGTTGCCTGCTTGGGCAGGGGGTTGCCTGCTTGGGCAGGAGATTGGACTCAATGA
>JANHGC010003791.1:17120-33029 GCA_027560395.1 Boaedon fuliginosus | reverse complement strand
GAGGGAATCAAGATCACGTGAAGTGTTAGTATCACTTTATAATGCCTTGGTAAGACCACTCTTGGAATATTGTTGAAACTCTAGAAAAGGTACAGAAAAGAGCAACAAAGTTGATTAGGGGACCGGAGGCGAACACCTGAAGAATGGTTGCGGGAATTGGGCATGTCTAGTTTAATGAAAAGAAGGACTAAGGGTAACATGCTAGCAGTGTTCTAATAACTAAGAGGCTGCCACAAAGAAGGGGGTCAACCTATTCTCCAAACCACCTGAAGGCAGGACAAGAAACAATGGATGGAGACTAATCAAGGAGAGAATCAACCTAGAACTAAGGAGAAATTTCCTAACAGTTAGAACAATTAATCAGTGGAGCAACTGTCCTCCAGAAGTTGTGGGTGCTCCAACACTGAAGGTTTTTAAGAAGATATTGGACACCATTTGTTTGAAATGTTATGATGTCTCCTGCTTGAGGAGTGGGTTGGACTAGAAGACCTTCATTGTCCCTTCCAACTCTGTTTATTTTGTTAAAGTCATGAATTTTCATTACACATCAGTTCTAGTTTCTTAACCCTAAGAGCACAATGACTAAGAACCACATTGCCAAACTCTTTGGGAGAAAGATCCTCAACTCTCTTTAGTTTAAAGCAGTAATTTTCAAACTTGGCAACTTTAAGATATGTGAACTTCAACTGTCAGAATTACTCAGCTACCAGGCTGGTGGGGAATTCTGGGAACTGAAGTTCACACGTCTTAAAGTTGCCACGCTTGAAAACACTGTTTTAAAGGAACCATCCTGAATTAGAAAAACGTCCAATTCATTTAGTTCCATAATGTAAATTAGTACTTCTAACATTATAAATGTAACATGCTAATATTGTAAAATTTATGAATAGATTATTACTTTATTTCTATATTTTACTAACATATCAAAAAATTAAACAACCCCACTGCTTTAAAGATTATTCAGAACTTCAATGATTCCTACTCTCAAATACTCCCAATTAAAATTAGACAATATATTGTATTTCATTCATGTCAATTTGACAAAAACCCCTCCTACACAAAATGTCTTTAACTTGATTAATTTCAGATTCTCTTTTCAGTCCTGCTGACTAAATTTCAGAGGATTTCACTTCTGTTTTCCATGTTCACATTTTTATATCCAATCTTATACTTTCTTCAGAAAAAGTATGATGGTCGGTGGAAATTTATTCTAGGCAAGTAGGCAAGTCTAATGACTGAATTAAGAGATGATTACTATCCCAAAAATATACATAGGTACATAGGTAACAAAATAACAAAGCAAGATAAAAAAAATCTAGCCAGTTTCCTTCTTAATAAAAATCCAATCATGTTTATAAATGATATATTTTTTTAAAAAAAAATTACATATATTTTCCAGCTACTTTGTATCTAATAGTATTTCTACACAGGTAGTCCTCAACTTATAACAGTTCATTTAGTGACCGTTACAACAGCACTGAAAAAAGTGACTTTTTAATGATAATTTTTCACACATTATTGTTGCAGTATCCCCATGGTCACATAATCAAAATTCAGACACTTAGCAAACTGACTCATATTTACAACGGTTGCAGTGTCCCGGGGTCATGTAATCACCTTTTGTGGCCTTCTGACAAGCACAGTCAATGGGGAAGCCAGATTCACTTAAACAACTGCATTACTAATTTAACCACTGCAGTGACTCACTTAACAACTGTGGCAAGAAAGGTTGTAAAATGGAGCAAAACTCACTTAACTATGTCACTTAGCAACAGAAATTTTGGGCTCAAGTTGGCAGTACCTGTATATGTAAGAAAAGCAAAACAAGGCCTATAATGTAATGTTACATAAAAAGGAATGAAACAAAGCTCAGAAATACTTAACAGATTTCTACAAAAGTAAACAACCAATTATTACCAAGCAGGCAAAGGCAATGAGAGAAAAATTGAAACTAAAATGTACAGTATTGGTTCATACTTCATATAAAATAAAATCATAAATGTTGAAACCTTTGCTAATATTTGCATGAAAACAGACTTGAGTTTGAATGACTGCAATTATATTAAATAATTTAAATGGCTCTTGATTATGTCAATTTTATAAAACTAATATTCCATCAATTAACTAAATGCAAACAGTATTTTTGTAACAACACAGAAAGATGCATATAAAAGGAAAAAAACAGAACACTGTAAGACTATAACTTTAAACGAAAAAAAGTGCCAGAGAAAAAGAGCTTGTAAAATTGTGATGTGGATACATTCAAACTAAAATTCTCAAAGAACTATGAGTTTGATATGTTTGAGAGAAAGTTACCCAGTGCTAAAGGGTTGGTTCTTTTTAGCCAGGACTGTAAAATCATAACCTGAATTCTCTTCTTGTAACAGTGGCTGGTTTGCAGCTGTTCTCTCATCCGCCCACACACAGAGTAATTCCATTTTTTTTTCACATCTAAGAACTGTTTTACCCAACGTCATCCAGGCAAAAGGTGATATGTTACTCTCCCAAAAAGGAAAGCACATCTGCAACTGTCTGTACACAAACAACTGACACTCACAAGCACACTGCTGACTGACAACAGACAATTTAAAGCTTAACGACTCTCTCTAGAATCTAAGACAACAGGTGCACTTAAACAAGGAACAATATCCTCTTTCTAAGTCAAGTTCTCCTTCATTAAAGTCAATGGTTCAATCCCTCTCATAATGTGGGTTCATGTGTCATAGTGAGAACTTTTTAAAATATGATTTACTGAAGAAAGCACATCTGGCTGAGCTCAACCAGTTCAAAAAACTGTAAGCACTGGCTTACAAACCACAAGCAAATTGCATAGCCCAAACCGAACACCTTATGGCTTCAGGTAAAACTTCCCAGCATTCCATCAAACCTGTGCTAATGCCAACCAAGAGGTAAGTGAGGGATATGAGCAAGGGAGAATGATCTAATTGGAGGAATGGTTAACCATCACCCAGCACTCAACTCTCCCTGGAAGAGAACCTTTAGCTAGATAGCAATACCAGCAACCAACTCTTCTGAGTGGGAAGTGAAAGGCAAAGGAGTGTGGGAGGAAAGCTCCAGCTCCTCCCATCTGTTGATTTTTCTCTGCAGATAAACCTTTTCTCTGCCTTCTCAAATACTGTAATCAGAAAACAGGCAGGTTAGGAAAGGATAGAAAAGGAAAAAATGACTGAGGAAAAATTACCTGTTTCAGACAATAGAATAATTAAGACCTCACTTAATCATCCAGATAAAATATATTTAGATCAAGGTAGGCAAGCTTTTGATAATTGAGGAGACACAGTTAACTTGAAGGGGGTCAGGTAGACCCCTGCAACCATATCCTAATTGGCTACTGTCTTAAGAGTTTGAGGAGCTATTTGATTTTGTATATATTTGTGTATGATATGGACGGAGTTAAATTTAGTTTATAGAAATTGCTATCACAGAATCTTAGTGTTTCTCCATCATATAATGGTAGAATATGTCACCAATTTTCACAAACTGTATCTATGGAATCCATTACTCATAACATGTCAATGAATTACTTGAAAAGAATTGTAGCATATTCAGAAATGGTGCAGTAAATGGCAGGCAATACCGGTACTAACACTGAGGTGTTATTATATATCCCAGTTGTGTCTTTCCCAAGGCTTTACTAAGTCTAGTATTGATAGACAGAATGCAGATGAATTCTGTAAATGAATCATTTGTTTGATAGGTGTGATATCAAAAATAAAATTTAAAAAAGCTAGTGGATAAGTGGAGAGGGAAAAACTATCTAGTAGAATTTAACATAGATCCTGTTTTATCTGATATTTTCCTGAGTACCTTGCAGGTACCAAAGAATAAAATACTAGTGAAAAAAATTGGATGATACCATGCTGAAAAGTACAGGTGAAAAGTAAAGGGTGCAATTGGAAACAAAATACTTTAGATTACATGCAGTAAAAATCCAAAACTCCATACAATAAACATGGAAAATCAAACAGTTCTTTATTCATTATATTTAGCTCTGTAGAAAGGAGGTGAAAAGTAGGAACCACAAAAAGTCATGAAGTACCAAACAGGCAAACTAAAATGCCAGGATATATCAGACATCACATCTCTAGCAGAAACTAGGAAAGTAGTATTACTATAAAAGTTACTGCTAAAATGAAATAGGAAGCTACTTTACATCCATCCAGTCTAATTCAGGAATATCAGTCCTACTTACGCCACTAATCTCTCCAGATCAGGAGACTACAAATGGCGATTACAAAATACAGTAGCCAAAAAGTCCTTGAGCATTATAAAATTGATAAAACTATGTGAAATATGAGATAGCTTGTCCAAGATCTCAATAATTTGAGAGAGACATCCAGGTTATTATCTTATAAAAGGACCCAAACTTTGCTGATCTCTGTCCAGAAAGGATTCTCCAGTTCTACCTGGAGATGATGACAAATTCTTCAATGAAAATGGATACACGGCTACTCTTCTTCTGGACTCTCAAGGCCAATTTATCCCAAGCAAAATTAAGAATGCAAATACAGAATAATGGCTTCATGAAAGGAGTCACTATTCAATGGTGTGCATTTCCTGACTTACAGAAGTAAGAAAGAGAAAGCCGTCTACATATTATTAAATTTCTGTATAGATTATAAAGAAACCATTCTTCAATGTAGCATCTTCAGATTTGTTACACTACAATTTCAGTAATTCCCTTTGGCTATGTTAGCTATACATTTTTGGAATTATAACCCAAAACATCTGGAGGGCAAGTTGGAGAATACATGCTGATCTGTATTGGGCAATTTGATCTCTTAGAACAAATATAATGGACAAATATAAAGGATTTGAGTACTTTTAGATACTCAAATCCATTATATTATTATTGTGGTTCCTTAATTATGGATCTTCAAGTATTTTAGGCAATACTGGTAACTGTAATATACTGTCAGTTATTAGATCCATATGCCTTAATACAACCTAGAGATAAGGACATTAAACACTGAAAGAAAAATAGAAAAATGTCAAACTCTACCCTTTCCCCCTACAATTATTAGATTCACAAATATTAGTTTGGTTTGCTTAGCTATGGTTTACTGAATAAATCCAAATGGTTATTTTATACATTATTCTAAGCTACAAATCACCCAGCCAGTGCATATAGACTTGTCCTGATCAGATCAAGACCCGTAGTTTCCTAAGTTATCTTTATTCTTGAAGAGTGAGCATTAATTCACGGAAAAAATAGATTGATTTCAGATATGTTTGCGGTAATTACCCTTAAGGTTCATGTTCACTGCCAATTATTTCTATGTGAGGGACTTGCCTTAAAGCATTAAAGTCTTAGTCTTCTAATTTGGAGATCCTATTATGCTATTTTTTATTTTATTTTATTTATTAGATTTATACCCCGCCTCTCTTCACCCAAAGGGGAACTCGAGGCGGCTATCCCTGTAAAAATGAATTTGGGACATTTTTGCCAGTCACATTCTTCTCACCAGCTCTGTGCTGTAGGCCTCCACGGGGCAGTCTGTCCTTGGAATCACCTATCAATCCCACAATCTATAACTTAAGAACTAACCTTTGCCTTCGGTATGCATGCACATCACAATGTTTCTTGATTAAATCTTTTAAGTAACCACTTTCAGTTTATAAACAGTTTCTTAACATTTTCCTGCAAAAAGGTGGGTGAAGGGCCCAGCAAGGAAGTTTTGTGTGTTTGGGACTCACTTGCACACATTACCCCTCCATATTCTGCCAATGGACAGAATGCCAATTGTTTCATGAATCTGTAGATTCAAAGTTCCTCCAGCTTTGTTCTCTGAGTCAAGTGGGACCATTTACAAACACTCAATTAACCAAGACAAAATCAAGGGAGGCAGTTCAACAAGAGGCTCTCACTTCTAATTCACATCTAAGGAAACGGTAGACTAGAATAGAAAGGTGAGACCACAACTGCACAAAGCCCAGCCAAGTAATAAGATTCATCTTAACTTCTTACAAAAGCAAGAGGGAGTGGATTAATTGGAATATGAGAGGATATACTTTAGCTTAGAAGGCCAATGTTACAAGCAGAAGAATCCATAGCAACTTCCAACAATCAATATATGCATTACAGCTCACCAGAGAAAGGAAGAAGAGCTAGCAATTCTGGTAGTTCCTTGGAGAACCCATCTAACAAACTTTGGAGAGCCCCTACTTCAAGTGTGTGAGGTAGATGAGCTTGTCCCATGAGGTGATGGTTTGAAATAACAGCAGTTTGGAAACCTACAATGAAAGGGGTGGGAGGCAGAGCATATGATGTATATTGTGCAAAATACTTTGTTATGAAAAAAAATGCTTATAAATTGCTTACTTCCAATCATCTGAAAATAGAACTTCGGATAGGGGAGGAGGGAAGAAACCCTGCATCCCATCACCCCACCACCAATTTTTGGCAACCAGGGAAATTGATTTCCCACTCATTCATTCATCCTTAAGTGCATTGGAAAGGGTGGGCCTCTCCCCCCATCCCTATATGTAGGCAGTCATCATCACCAACCTTTTCTCGGCTGACCTGGGAAAGGAGAACCAGGAGGCTTCACTGCTTAACACATTGTTAAATAACAAAGCCAAGTGGGAGGCAAATGCCCGGAAGAAATCGCAGGTAGACGTTGCCCAAGCCCGCAAGCCAAAACTGTGACTGGGTTTGGTAAAGGCAAATTCTAAGACGAAGATCTTGGAGAGGCTTCTTGGGCAGCGGAGCCAGGCAGTACCC
Source organism: Boaedon fuliginosus (assembly GCA_027560395.1). NCBI lineage: Eukaryota > Metazoa > Chordata > Lepidosauria > Squamata > Lamprophiidae > Boaedon > Boaedon fuliginosus. The sequence continues at coordinate 26,284 of JANHGC010003791.1, read as the reverse complement.
ACTGCAGAAGGCAAAGGGGCTGCCAGATGAAATCCGGCTGAGCGAACGCTCTGGAAAAGCGCAGAGCGTTAGGGATCGGAGAAGGGGGGCAGATCTGTTTCTGAAACTAGCTTGCAAGCATCGATGCTCGGCAAAACAACCGCGGGAAGGAAGGCGGGAGAGAGAGAGAGAGAAAGAACTCGTAGGTCGGATCGGTGGTCCCCGAACTTACCCTGCCCGGTAGGAGCGCAAAGCTCCGGGTTTCACTGCACGATCCCAGGCATCGTGCTCCGAGCGAGGGGCAGTACCGTGGGAGACTGACGCCGAGTAGCTCTTCCCAGCGCCGCAGATGGAGTGGCGTGGGCTGGGGCTCTGGCTCCTCCTCCACGCTCGGTTCCTACCTCCACCGCCGCCGCCGCCGCCGATCTCAAGGAAAGGAGGCGAAGCGCCAAGCAGCGCTTAACGAGCGCCAATCTCTCGCTCGTTCGCTCCCTCTCGGTTGCGCGCGCCCGCGCCTGAGCGCGAGCGCGGCCGGGAGGCTCCTTTCTCCGGCGGCCCGATCGACGGCAGGTGCCGCCCAATCAGAACGACACAGCCTTAAGGCAAAATAAATAAATAAGGGGAGGGAAAAAAAAAAGAGCTTGCAGCCTATCGGAGGCTATTCCGGGAGGGATGCGGCGCGCAGGCCGTGGGAGTCTTGCCAAGGTTGTCTCTGTTACGCGCCTGATTCCTGGAGACTGTAGCTGTTTTCTTTGGCGGAGCAAGAAGGGGGGGGAGTGGAGGGGAGGAAGGGAATAGAAAACTTAAAATATTGGCAGTGGTTTGCTCTCCAAGCTTGTTTCAATTTCGTTTCCGAACGTCTCCTTACCAGACTACGTAACATCATCAGCAGAATTGTCTTGTCCTATTCTCCTTTTAGCTTATAAATGTCTTGTGTGGCACTGTAGTCAGTACTTTAAAATATATCATGGTAAACGCTCCCATGATGATAGGTTTGGTAGCCTTAATAGATCTTGTAGTAATGGCGAGGCGTTTATAAGTGGTTGCCAGTGGTTGATTCCTTTTAGGGATGCAGAAGCAGACACGTAAGCAAAGACAGCAGGAAAGCTATGCAGTCTTCCCCTAAATGGCCTTATTAAACAACAAATCCCACCAGGCATCCGCCCATTATTAAGGATGGGGATGATGAGAGCTGTATTAAAGTTGCAAAAACCCATGTGCGAGAAAGATGGGTTGTGTGTAGCCCTCTCTAGGCTAAACTCTCCTAACAGCCTTAATGGCCTGGCCAAAGTGAAGGATCATGCTTTCCAACAACCTCTGCAGGGCTACACATCTGCCACTCTGATCTAAAGCCAGTATTTGGTTTTGCATTTAGTCAATCATTTCCTTACAGCAGTGTTTCTCAACTTTGGAAACTTAAAATGTGTGGACTTCAATTCCAAGAATTCCCCAAAATGCATGCTGGCTGAGGAATTCTGGGAATTGAGATCCGTGCATCTTGAAATTCCCAAGGTTGAGACACTGGCCTGCAGGAAGAATATGAATGGTCCAACAGCCAGAGTAAAATGTGATTGTCAAGCTTGTCATTCATGTGCAATCTGCAACCAGGTGCAGCAGAGCTAGTTTATGCTTTAATACTGTACACAGTAGGAATCCATACAATTGAGCTAATACAACAAACTAGTTCAATTAACCATGGGTAACCACAGTCATTAAGACATTTATCTTTCTAATATGCTCAGTAAATCCTGTGTATAACTGCTGATTGAACTAGCTAAACATAGCAAACCTTAATGTGTTTTACTTTGATTTTCATATTTTGTGTTCTGTAAATAGTCAGGATTTTGAGAGAACACCCAAGTACTGATGGATTGGTTATGATTTCCCATTGGGTGAACTTCAGTAGGATTCCTGGAATCATTGGAGCTAAGTGAATTTTGAGGTGGCTATAGCTACAGCAACTTTGGGCATACTATTAAAGATCTCTTCTAACAATCAATTCAGACTTGGCACCCTTCTGTGCAGGAAAAAGGGAACAATATTGGGCTGTTTTACTCCCCATCAGCATGCAGTTTCTGAGGGAATGCCTAGTCACAGATACACTTCCCAACCCCCAAACATCCCTCAACTCTGCATTGTGATTTCTAAAAGTTGAAAAAGACTTGGTGGCACATAATTAATCAGATTTGATAATGACTGGCCAAAGCTTAAATAACTTTAACAGATGTAGATTAATTAGGAATGTTCTACCCTTGTAGAAAGTGAAGGCTAGGTGCAGTAAATACATCACAACAATAGGAAGGGAGGGAGGGAGGTTGTGTGTCTATATGTTGGTATGTAAATGTACCTATCTATCTGGCTTGTAACTGTGTTTATATAAATAAATACCTGGTATGAATAGAGTTAGAATTAGAAATAGAATAGAAATAGAAATAGAAATAGAACAGAACAGAACAGAACAGAACAGAACAGAATAGAATAGAATAGAATAGAATAGAATAGAATAGAATAGAACACTTTATTGGCCAAGTTTGATTGGACACAAAAGGAGTTTGTCTTTGGTGCATATGCTCTCAGTGTACATAAAAAGAAAAAATACATTCATCAAGAATCATAAGCTACAACACTTAGTGATAGTCATAGGTTACTAATAAGCAGTCAAATCATAGTAGGAAACAAAAACAATATAAATCATAAAGATACAAGCAACATGGTTATAGTCTAAGTGGGAGGAGATAGGTAATAGGAAGGCTGACAATAATAGTTGGAATACAATAAATAGTTTGACAGTGTTGTGGGAATTAGTTGTATTATATGGATACATGCCTATATATTATGTCTATCTAGGATGTGTTTGTATATGATTTAGCCATCTGCTGTGTGTGTTTAAATCGATATTCATCCATCCAATATATGGTATGCATATAAGCACACACACAAACCTGTGCTATTACAATTCTGTGCAACTATGACAGAGAAACAAGTTGCGTTTAGTTAAGGAGACTATCTCAGGCCAATGGGTACATCCGATCAAAACTTCCATCAACAGACAGGACTATTGCACCTTCCCTCAGCATCTGCAATCCTCTCCGCAGGATTCCAGTCAGATGTAAGCCCCGCCCCGGCAGCAGCTGCCACGCCCCCACGCCCCCTCCCCGAGGAGCCGCTTCGGATCAGCCAAAGGGTGAGCTTTGCTGGGGAGGGCGGGGCTGAGAGCTGCCTGCTGCCCGGCCCCGCCCCTTTCGGGGTCCTCGCGAGCGGCTGTTGGTGCTCGTCGCCCGCGCTCTCGCGGAGCTGCCGCTGCGCTTCCGGCAAGACGCGCAAGATGGAGGCGGCGGGAGCTTGAGAGCGGCTCTCCTCGACCGCTGCCCGCCATGGCGGACGATGCTGAGCTGGAGAGGTGAGATTGGAAGGCGGCGGGAAGACAGAAGGCGCTAATGCCCCCTTGCCATGCCCGCCGGCTGCGTGCCAAGCGGAAGGCGAGCTGGCACCCTTCTCTAACCTGGTGCCGGCCAGATGACTGGGAGGACAACTTCCATCATCCCCAACCAGACCAAAGGATTATAGGAATTGTACCCCGGCTTCACGGGCACCAGATTAGCCTGGAGCGGTGGTAGGCTCTGTTTTATTACTCAGTAAGTGATCCTGCCTCGCTGACTAACCGTCTAGTTGTGGGCTGGTCAAAGGCTTCGCAGAATTAAGGTTGCATGCAGGTCATCAGGGAATTGCAACCTAAAACAGTTTTTGACCCGGGACATTTGCTGGAAGCTTTGAGGAGTTGCCTAGCCTTAACTCTGGGATCAAATTCCCGGTGTCCTTTCCTGCCCATAAAGAAATATTGGGTCCGAAGTGAGAGTGAAAGGTTAAAGTGGTGCTTTTTTAAAAATTACTGTTCCTAAAATGAGGATATGATGTCACTGTCTACTTCCAGAGTTCAATTAGGAGGGATCTTGTCAGTTTGCAGTGACTAAATGATAAAAAAGTTACAAAGCCTGGACTGAATTATCCCAATTCTATCCCTCTAACTATGTTGCAAATGTAGAGATGTTTATAGGAAATACATAAAAGAATAGAGAATCGGGAATTGGGACAGCTACTTAATGTGTTTGCAATTTTGTTTGTTTGTTTATTTATTTATTAGATTTATATCCTGCCTCTCTTCCCCAATCAGGGGAACAATTGATTATAAACCGTGATTGATTGAGAAGATTCAGTACTAGGGGCTATTTTTCTACTATTGGTGCTACAAGTCCAACACTGTTCAAGTTGCAGAATTGTAAACAATACATCTAGTCCCAAAGAACTAGCCGCCTAGAGTTCCCCTTGACTGGGGAAATGAGGCGGGGTATAAATATAAACAAACAAACAAATAAATAAATAAATAAAGAAGTTTTGGACTCGCAAGGTATAAGACAATCAGATTTTGCCAAAAGGGGAAAGCAAATCTATTGTATAAAAAGTTTGCAGCTTTAAATAGGAATTTGCAAACAGTGTGCAAGGAGATAGCTGGCAGAGAACTTCAGATCGGGATCAAATAAATTAAACAAGAAAAATTCCAAAATAATATACAAACCATAAGATAGTATTTGCCATATAGAGGCAAAAGTTCCAAATGAGTATTGCCAATATTAGGCAATTGTAAAGAAATGTGTCATTCATGTAACATATTTTGTGGTGTACTTCAAAGATAATCCCAATTTTTAACTGGTATAGAAAAGAGAAAAAAAGACTTAATACCATAGAAAATAAATCCAGCACAGATTTTCTGTAAAGTGGTATTTACCTATTGCTACAGAAATAATTATTTTAAACAAGGATCTTCCACTGATGGTCCTTTTTTCTTAGATTTTCTATATGCCATGGTTGTCAACAGGTGAATTCATGAATACTGACTGCCTAGCATGACTTTGACCAATTGTAACTTGCACGTGTTTTAGTAAGAGAAACAGTGGAGAATGGAGAATAGGGCATTTTCTTTGGTTGTTCTTATGTCACATGTAGCATTCCTTGCTAATGTAAGGTGCAATATGAGTAAAGGTTATTTACTTGTATGCCCCAAGTATAGCTAAAGCCTGGTTTTATTGAAATCTTACTCTATGCATGCTAGGACCTGTGATCTAAAGAGCCACTTTGCAAGCCAACATGCTGTTTCCTGTATCCCATTAACAATTTACATGTGTTGGAATGACACACTCAGGATACAGTATTGGCAAGTAGTATAACTCCAGTGTGATCCATTTACAGCTAGAAAACAGTTGTCTAGGGAGGAAAGAATAAAGGAGCTGAATAGTCTGAAATGCTTTTTTGTTTTCAAAAGCGTAATTCTATTTTGCAGACTACTTTAACTCTTAAAAGAGATAAATGGGTACACAAATGGCAGCATACACACTATCGTAGTTCTCTTATAAAATATCTCTGTATATTAAAGCATGCACGAAGACATTTTTTCTCTTGAGATCCGAAATTACAAGTCTTTTTGTTTCTGTGAAATTTTTGGAAGGCTGAAAAAATAAGTATAGTAGGTAAGGGGCAGGGGTCAAGACACATCTTTTTGTTCAGTCTCTTCTTTATCCCTAAATCTGTTAAAAACATTATTATTGTAATTGACAGAAATGCCTCTGCCCTAATGTTAAGATAACTAGAAGAGTGAGATTAAAACCTCCACCATCACCTAGAATCATGGTGGCAAACCTGTGGCACATGTGCCAGAGTTGGCATGCAGACCCGCTCTGTGGGCACGTGCGCCGTCACCCCAGCCCAGCTCCACCGTGTTTCTCCGTTGCATTTCTCACTGTCGTTTGCAGGGAAACAAAAGTTTGAGGGACTAAAAAAATCATGCAAAACAGCATTCCGCCTTTGTCGCAGTACATTTGCTGTTGCTGCCTCCATGGCCTGCACCCTACTCTCACAGCACAGCACAGTGAAATTTCTCTTAAGTTAACTTAACCAGAAAGTTCTGGTGGCAGCCTGGAATAAGGCGGCAACCAGGGCCCTGGACCAAGTAGTGCCTTTGCAACCTCTCACTGAGCGCAGATCTTGGAGGGCTCCCTGGTTTACTGAGGAGCTCCCGGAGATGAACCACCAGAAGAGACATCTGGAGCAACACTGGAGAGCCATTAAATGCAAACCTGATCGAGCACTATGAAGAGCCTTTATTAGGGCTTATTTAGTGGTGATAAGGGCAGCAAAGCATTCTCACTTTCCCACACTTATTGCATCCACAGACTGTCATTCAGGGGAGATCCAGGAACCTCTGCAGGGTAGAGTTGAAGAATTTTCTCAGTACCTGTCGGATAAAGTCGCTCAGTTTCGGATAGACCTGGACTCTATTTGGACAGGATCTACAGAAGTGTCTGGGGAAAGTCTTACTCCTCTTATTTGGGATGAATTTGATCCTGTGGCCCCTGATGAAGTGGACACGGCCATGGGTGCGATGAGCACCTCCACCTGTTTATTGGACCCATGCCCTTCCTGGCTGGTTTCTGCTAGCCAGGAAGTGACACGCAGCTGGCTCCAGGCGGTAATCAATCCTTCACTGAGTGTGGGATTCTTCCCGCCGACCTTGAAGGAACTGGTGGTGAGGCCCCTCCTCAAGAAACCTTCCCTGGACCCGGCAGATGTGAAGAACTTTCATCCTGTCTCCAACCTCCCCTTTTTGGGAAAGGTTGTTGAGAAGGTGGTGGCGCTTCAACTCCTACAGACCTTCAAGGAAACCAATTATCTGGATCCTCTCTAGTCTGCATTCAGACCCGGTTACAGAACTAAGAGGGCATTGGTTGCACTGGTGGATGACCTCTGGCGGGCCCAAGACAGAGGTTGTTCCTTTGTCCTGGTGCTTCTTGACCTCTCAGCAGCTTTTAATACCATTGACCATAGTATCCTGCTGAGGCGGCTCAAGGCATTGGGAGTGGGGAGCACTGTTTTACGGTACTTCAACTCCTACCTCTCGGACCGCTCTCAGTTGTTGTTGGTAGGAGGGCAAAGATCTGGCCCGAAGCCCCTACTATGTGGGGTACTTCAGGGCTTGGTTCTCTCGCCTCTCCTATTCAACATCTACATGAAACCGCTGGGTGAGATCATCTGACGGTATGGGATGGAGTATCATCAGTATGCTGATGATGCCCAATTATACATCTCTGCCCCTGGCCAGACCAGTGATGCCGTTGCCATGATGTCCTGGTACCTGGAGGCGGTGAGGATCTGGATGGGGACCAACAGGCTCAGACCAACCCTGAGAAGACTGAGTGGTTCTGGGTATTGCCTCCACGTGGTCCAGTTGAGTATCCATCTCTAATTCTGGATGGGGAGAGATTGATCCCCTCAGAACGGGTGCGCAACTCCTGGGACAACAGGGAGATCTCTTGGATCCACAGCTGCAATTGGAACAACATTTGGCATCTGTTGCCAGGGGAACCTTTGCACACATGCGCCTAGTACACCAGCTGTGCCCCTTCCTGGCTAAGAGGCTCTCCTCACAATCACTCATGCCCTCACAACTTGAGGTTAGATTACTGCAATGCTCTCTACCCTGTTTCCCTGAATATATGACCTCTCCTGAAAGTAAGACCGCACTTGATTTTCACACGTGCGCCCAATCTATGTATGTCCCTAACTAATAGGTTAGTCAGTGGATGACATCCTCCGAAAATAAGACTGGTGCCTTTTTTTGATGGCAAAAAAAATATAAGACAGGGTCTTATTTTAGGGGAAACACGGTACTTGGGGCTATCCTTGAAAAACATTCAGAAGCTTCAGTTGGTCCAGAATGTAGCTGTGCGAGTGATTAAGGGTGTACTTCGGTGCACCCGTATAACACCATTCCTCCGTGAGCTGCACTGGTTTCCAATAGCTTTCTGGGTGCAATTCAAGGTGTTGTTAATGACCTTTAAAGCCCTACATGGCTTAGAACCGGGGTACCTTCGGGATCATCTCCCACCTTATGCCTCCCAGCGCCCCGTTAGATACCACAGAGTTGGCCTCCTGCAGGTCCCGTCTGCCAAGCAATGCCATCTAGTGGGCCCACGGGGGAAGGCCTTTTCTGTGGCTGCATCAACCCCCTGGAATCAGCTCCCCTCGGGGATCTGGATTGTCCCTAACCTATTAGCCTTCCGCCAGGCCGTTAAGACCTGGCTATGCCAGCGGGCTTGGGACCATTGACACCCCCTGTATGGATGTGTTAATATATCTGTTTGATTGTATGGTACATGTTTTAATGTTTAAAATATTAATTTGTTTTTAGGCTTTTTATCACTGTGATTTTAATGTTTTATTATGGTTGTAAGCCGTGAGTTGGGTGGCATACAAATCAAATAAATAAATAAATAAATAAAATAGTGTGGAGCCACAATGCAACCCTGTGCCCTCTCTGCTCGCTCTGGCCTCCCGGATGTCAGTTGCTTTTCTTGCAGAGCTGCCTGTGTTGGGATGCCCCAACTCCCTGCCAACCAGTTGAGCTTTGCACGCTGCTCCTGGGTTTGTCGACCTCCAGGCATCAGATTCCCATCACCTAGCACCAGTTCAGGGGTTCCTTCCCCCCTCCCCCCCTGGAGGGAGGGAGAGAGACAATGAGGAGGTGTTGTGTGTACTTATAGAGAAATAGTAATAAATGTTGCTAGCAGGATGAAATGAGGAAATGCTGCAGAACTGGATGGTGAAACCGCAGAAATATTAAAATAGGGATTTGTGGTTGGACTTTATCCTGGTGGAGGAACACCACATTTTTCTTTAAACAGGCCACTAAAAAATTAAAGAAATGCAGAAAGTAACAACTTTAACCTGAATTGCAAGTGATCTACTAGTTAGCTGGGGGATTAAAAAACTGTTTTGCAAACTCAAATCTGAGGTTTTTTGCCCAAATATGAGGAAGAAGAAATTATGAATTTCCTTTGGTCTAGGAGAGGTGAGATTTCATGCCTGGGGAATTAACGCTCAATCGGGAGAAGTTTAGGAGAATGGGACTCGGAGGGTGAACTTGGCACATTTAATTTCGCTGCATAGAGCTTTAAAATGTTTGGTGCTGCATGCTTGAACTTGAATGATTTTATTTCTGTTCCAATCCCCTGACACATTTAATTGTAACCTTAATGTTTAATTTTTATTAAGTTCAGGGGTTCCTCTCACCCCAGGCAAGAGAGAGAGAGAGAGAGAGAGAGACAGATGGGGATGGGGGAGGGAAAGAGGGAGAG
>JANHGC010003791.1:6069-17020 GCA_027560395.1 Boaedon fuliginosus | reverse complement strand
GGGTTGGGTGGTTGTTAGGTAAAGAGAAAGAGGGAGGGAAAGGGAGAGAAACAGAGGGAGAGGGAGGGAAAGCGAGAGAGAAACAGAGAGGGAGAGAGGGAAAGAGAAACCAAGAGGGAGGGAAAGAGAAATAGGGAGGGAGGGAAAGAGAGAGGGAGGGAGAGAGAGAGAGAAAGAGAGGGAGGGAAAGAGAAATGATATTACAATTTTTTTCTTTTTTAATGTTGCTAAACATGATATTTCAAAAGCAGAAAAAAATGAAGGGGCATAAAAGTGCATTTATCATGTTTTTCTTAAAACAATTAGCTGAACTCTGCCTTGTTTATCATTATTTAGGTAATAAAATCTCATTATTCAGGTTAAATTGCCGTTATGGCACTTTGTGACAAATAAGTGGGTTTTGGGTTGCAGTTTGGGCCTTCGGTCTCTAAAAGGTTCGCCATCATTGACCTAGAACAATCTGAATTAAAATCAGTTTTCCACAATTAATTAGCATTAAGGTCATGATTAGAAAAAGAGAGCAAAAGATTCAGATAGCTGATAAATTAAGCAGCAAATAAATTGTGCGTGATAACTCCACCAGCCATATTACAGGTGAATGTTGTATCAGTGCCTAGAGAGCTATTGCAAATAAAACTTAGTGATCAGCATTGCAACGTCCGACTTAAAAATAGACTTTATAACAAGTTAGGTACTTTAAGGAGATGTTGGGTTATCTTATCTTGTGGGTACCTTATCCCTAGTCTATAAAGTTACATTAAGGATAAGTAATGTAAATGGAATAAAATATATGCTATAATTCTAATGGGAAAATTAATCCACACGAAAACCCAATATTGGGCAAATTATGATCACAATATATTACTGTTACCAATCTCTCTGCTGATTTCCTTGTGTCCATATGAGATTTTAAGATTTTAATCAATTTCAATATAATTAAAATTAAAACATTTTCCCCAATTTATAAGTGTATGCCCTTCTCCTGAATAGTTCTACGTATCAAGTGAAGGAAAAATCGAGTAGGGGTATCTCAAATGTAATAAAAGAAATCTGAACATATCTTTACATCCTTATATTTCTACCACAAAAACTCTGTGAGGGTGGGTTGACCTGAGAAAGAATAATTAGTCCAAAGTTACCCAACTGGTTTCTGTGCCTAAGGGAGGATTAAAGTTATAGGCTGCTTGTAGATTGGCACCTTAATCATATACCTAACTGGCTCTCTAGATAGAGACTATCTAGATAAATATCTACGATAAGTATCTGTCCAGTGACTCATGGGTTTTAGAACATGAAATAATATTATTTGCAATCTGAATTTCAATTATTGTAGTTTGATTTTAATTCAGGGACTGCAGTTTGAGTGAATTGTAATAATCTGCATTATTGTTGGATGAAAAAAGCACATCCACATTCCAAAGGTATTGGAAGAGATGTTAAATTAATATTTGTTCTTAATGTTTAGGAAGGCAGTGGAAGAGCTATTGATAGAAGCCAAGCGTGGGAAAACTAGAGCAGAAACAATGGGGCCCATGGGCTGGTAAGTTATTCACACTAAATATAGTAATGTTATAAAATAATATTGATTTTAAAAAATCCTAAACATTGCAATTTCAAATGTGCCTTAATAAATAAGTCTCATTAAGGACTAGAGTAAGAATGCATAATGAACATTGTCATGTAAATTCTTCACCAGTGGATTAAAATAGAGTATTTTTGTTGGTAAGTAAACACATAATTAAGAATAAGAATTAGTTTCTTTTATGTGTAGTTTTTCTTACTTGTTTGGAAATGATTGCCTATTATATCCAGCTGCAATTGTCTTAAACATTTGAACACATATTTTGGTAAAATATTTCTTAAGAATGTTTCTATATTTCTGAAATGAAAACAGAGATAAATGAATGTCCACCTGGAGTGCTATATAGGAAGAAAAAGAAGGGAATATATCTACATAATTCCATTCTTCCTGTTTGAAAAGAAGCTTCACTTGGCCACTCGTCAGACGCTCTTATGTTTATAATGGAAATAGATGATACTGATGTTCTGGAGACTCCAGTAACGCTGTTACTCTTGGATGAGTTTATGGCATGTGGTTGTAAGTGTAGAAACAATTTACTAAGACTCTCAGGAACATGCTAGCTTCCTCGGTGTAAGTAATAGACTCATATATCCAGTGAAAATTCCTTTTAGCTACTGTGGGATTGATGAGCTGTTAAAAACAGGTTTTACTGGATGCCCTAATTTTATCAGATCAAAATACTCTTGCAATTAATGCTACATTCTTGGAATCCTAAGTTGCACCATAATAATCAGCACTATATGGTTGCTCTTTTAGTACTTGAAAATAAATCACATGAAATTGTCATATTCCGTCAACTCACTATGGTTGCATAGCTCACAAAGACATTTTTAAGATGGGGTCCTCTTTCTGAATTTAGATAGCTGGAATACTTCTGAGGTCTTTTATCAAGAAAGAAGAGTTTCAGTAAAAGAAGCCAGCAAGTCTATTTCTCCCATCTACTGTTAGTTAATATTTTTTGGCACCATGGGAAAATAGAGGATATTTCCTATCTGAAAATAGTAATTTGTCTAATAATGTTTGAGATTTTTAATAGTTGTGACATATTTGTCACTTATTTCTGAAAGAATATTGGTTTGCATTATTTTAATTTCAATTTTGGTAATTAATTTAGAATGAAAATATGTTCCAAATATTAGAAAAATAAGTGGCTTATAAGAATGTTTTGGGTTGTGTACTTAATTAAGGAATCAAGTAGTTGAAGCATGTCGGATTTAAATTCCTTGTTTGTGTATAGCTGAGGAAAAACTTAAATCTTTTACAGTAGAGCAAAAAGGTTTATGTCATAACAAATTTATTGTGGCAAATGCTTCTGTCTCTTAGAGTTTATTTTGTTACATGAATGACTATAATTACATTTGTAACAGATATGCAGGTGTCACTAGATATTCTATATCTTTTAATGAAGAAATTAAGTCTTTGGTTTTGGCGAGGTGGGGGCTGTGATAAAATGCACGGGTCTTGATTGATTCTTTCTGTACTTCAAGTATACACTAGGTGGCATACAAGGAAAGCCAAAAAGAAAAAAAATAGCTGTAGTACTCATTTTGTATATTCATAATGTTTATTTTTTTGTGTATTTTGGATATTATATTACTGCTTTTTGATACTTTCGCAGGATGAAGTGTCCTCTTGCCAGTACAAATAAAAGATTTCTTATTAATACTATTAAGAACACATTGCATTCACCAAAAGAGCAAGACCAAGAACAGAAACATCAAGAAGAAAATAAAGAATCCGAGCCAAGTCAGAGCAGGGAAGAAACCAACCCAAAGAGACACAGACTGCATCCTTACAAACCTAGTTTTCGGTCTAGGAGAAGAGTCAGCTACTCTCCTCCCAGGCACAGGCACAAGCACAAGCACAGGAACCAGAACACAAAGGACAAGGATGAAAAGCGATCCAACAAATAATGAAAAAAAAATGTTGAAGAATATAATTAAGCTATTAACTGTGGGGAAATGTTCATTTAACTTTGACTTGAAAGTATTGCTCAGTACAAATATCTGTTGTAATAGTTTAAAGTTGAGTCCTTATGTACCTAAAAATGATTCTGTGCTTCCTTTCTGTTACTATACCACCCCAAATTAAATTTTGATGGTTGTGACGACTTTTGTGCTCAGATATTTGGAAATTATCTCTTAGACCACATGTGGGGCAGCTGTCTATATTTCATCACTGCTTAGAGAAAGGATTTATCTGTTTGGTGTTGATCAGGATCAAAGAGAAGGAACCTGTCCCACTGATCCCAGTCCAGTAAGGAATGATCTTTTCCTGCTATATAGTACAATATGTAAATACACTTTGTAACTCTGTTCAGAAAAGTTCTTAATACAATTTTAATTTATTTTTTGTTCTTAGATATGGATCTTGATAATTCTCTAGGCCTTCACTTTTTTCAATTTGAATATATTGCCGTAGTTTTAATTTGAAAAAAGATTTACATGTTATCTGAATATTATAAATTATTTAACTTGTTAATTAAATAACAGAGCTCCTGTAGGGACATGGAACTCTGTGTGAAAAATATCTATCTGTATGTATGTATAGATTTACTTTTCCCAACACCAAAGTGAATAAGTTCTCTTTTGACTCAGATGTCTGGATTCATAATTTTTTTCCTGATGGTAAAGTTTTAATGTTTTGAATTCATCTGCTTAAAATGATGTGCATTTCAATGCTAATAAATGCAATGAAGCATTTTTTCTGTATTGAGAGATAATTAAAATTGTATCTCAGGAGTTCTATTTTTAAAATTCTGAATATGTAAATTGCAGAAGGATATTGAACATTGGCAATTGCAGTTTCTACAGTTGAGTCAAACTCTGTGATTTTGTTATTATATAATTGATACTTTATTACATTCAAGTATTTTGCCTGAAAATAATGAAATTAGATAGTAATTGGTCAGTGACAATCATTCTTGAAATAAAAGTGAAAATATCCTCAGCTATCTGCAGGTACCATACTGGTTTCAGCATATATTTGTGTCTGTTCCATTTAAAATTCACATCCATTCAGCATAATAGTATAAATCCACCTTCAACTTTACTGATAACACAGCTTGAATAGTAAATAACTGATAAAACTCAAAATTGAATTCTTTATTAGAGAAGAATGGACAGTTGAAAGAAAACAAGATTGAGATATAAATACAGGGTTGATGAAGTGAAAAGATAATTACAAATTGCTGACATTTGCCAGACCTTTTAAGCTGCAATTCAGAATAGCTAAAAACAAGAGGACAGATTCTGTTTCTGGTGGAAACTGATAAAATAAGAGTAAGAAAAGTATGTAGGAGAAACTAATCATTATGAAATACCGTAATTGATAGTTAGATCAGATGCTGGCAGATTGCAGAGACAAGTAAGCAGTTCTAAATCAAGATGTTAAAACCACTACAAACGTTAAAGCACAAAACTTGCTAGCATCAAATGTGTTGCACGCTTGGTGCTGCCTGTTGGTAGATCTGCGAAGAAACCATTCTATGAATCAGCTAAGCACCCAATAATTGAAAGACCCCTTCCTCAAATTGTCTACTCAACTGAAACAATATTCCACAACAAGTTTCATTAAAATATTCTGGTCAGAGCCCAAAACTGAGGTTATAAAATAAGAGATAAAAAAGTATTTTGTGTGTGTGGTGTGTAAAAGTGGCCTATTCCATATCTTGCTATTTTATTTGCTGCTTTGGCACCTGCTAATTTTCTTGCTATATTTTCTACACTCTATACTTTCTGGAATCAAATTGCTACAAGACAGTGTTTGGTAACTATCTCATCACTAATTTAAATAATCTCCGTCCTTAGCGTTAGGAAAATGATGCTGATCTACAAGTTGTGCTGAAATTGAAAAATCAGTTAATTTTTTTTATTTATATGTATGACATTGCTTATATGGCGGCCCATCTCAATTCTGGGCAGCTCACAAAAACAGTAAAAACAAAGACAATAAAACCATCTTTGAAAACACAACAAAACCACCAAGCCCAAGCACCCTGCTACATCAGCAACCACAATTACTGTGCGCCAGCCTCAATTTATCCCAATGCTTGGCGGAAGAGCCCATTTTTAAGTCATTCCAGAAGGTTAGAAGAATGGCGGGAGAGTTTCCCAGAAGTCAGATGACGCTTTAGAAAAGACAAGCTTCCTAGGACCTATTCCTAGGTCCTGCTGGATGAGGCCATGAAACTGAAAGGACATGGAGTGTACCCACTCTATCTGACCTGGTAGAACAGGGAGAAACTTGGGAGAAGTCCCACAAATAACCTTGTCTGCTGTACTAAAGATACAATATTCAAGCAATACAACAATATTCAAGCTTGTGGTTCACTAAACTTATGTAATTATTATACTGTGTATATGGTTGTTTTCTATGGATAATATGCTCACCAGAGACAACAAACCTGTGTTTTCCCTTCCCATCTGCCTCTGCAAAATGCTTGGTGGGAAGGTGGGAATCAGAAAATAAGCTATTTAATAACCATTAATCTGTATTTGTATGGGTCAGTAGATTATATTTGATAGACTAAATCAAATCCTTTCAAGCCATTAGCCTATGGTTTCAATGTTCTTAGTGATTTAGTATTTCAAAATGTTACCCAACAGCAAATTAATTTTGCAAATTAATTTTCCTTATGTCTTTGGTGCTGATGCGCACCAAAGTACCAGTTCCTTGTAATGCTATCTCTGCTACTAAACTATCTGGTATATAATATCCTGAATCATCACATCATGCAGGCAAGATATCCTCTGATTATCACACTAGATGCACACACATTGGTCTATGCCTCTAATAATACCATTATTAGGAAGCCTCTTACAGTCTCTGAAACTTCCTGTTCCTTGCTCCAAGAATTTCATTCCCTGTGATCATTTTAGTATGTCATCTGGACTGAAAGCTAAGGAACCAATTATAGTAAAGGAAAGTTACAGGTGAACATAATTCTGCAGTGGCCAGAAAGTGGAATTATTCCTGCCATGGCATTTTTACTGCTCCCACATGTTACTGAGAATATGTAGCATTTGCATTTTAAAAACAAGGGGTCTAGGAGAAGCCTTAGGCTTACTTCATTTCTACAGCGAGCTTTTGTTAGTGCTCTCAAATAAAAGACACCCAGTGGCTATTTACCATTAAGATTAATTGATTGATAGATGGTTGGTTGATTAATTGATATAGCCTTCTATCTCACTAATGCAAATCTGAGTGGGTGGTAAAAGTTTTGAAAATGTGCATATCGTAACAAATCAAGTGCAATATTTTCAGCTGCTGAAAACACTGCCCCAACAATGTGGATTCAATTGGTCTCCTGACTCCCATGCCAGGAATAATAGCCATATCTTCAAGGCTTTCAGAAAGATGAGCAGAATTTGAGTCATCTGAATCTTAAACATTATGATACTCCAAATGGCACTGAAAATGGTACAGAAAACACAAATTTCCTGGGTCCCCCTATACGACTGATTGATTAGAAATGGAATTTGTGTGTTTTCCAGACGAAATAATGCCAAAAGCCTTGCTGGATGAGTACTTTATGGTAATATGATTAATATTATCTTAGCATATCACTAGAATATGTTCAGTATGAAATCTTGAATAACTTTCACCCCCAACTAGCAAAAAGATAGATAGCAAAAAGATAGACAGACAGACAGATAGACAATGAATGGAAAGAAAGGAAAGAAAGAAAGAAAAAGACTGATAGCAGAAAAAGGCCTAGTCTGCCCTTTCTGCTATCTTTTTATTTATGTTTTTAATTTTATTAATTTTTATTTGAGAGAGAAAGAGTTGACAGACATAGGATATGTAGTGACAGAAAAAGTTATAGTGACTAAAATAACAGAAAAGGGAAACTAATTAGAAATCCATGTAATATTAATCTATTGATATACAAAGAATCCATTTCTCAACCTTATCATTCAATCTAGATTATATAGGAATATATTCTTTTAAGAACCTTCTCATTTTTAGAACATAAATCCTTTTCAAAAAAAAAAAGATAAAAATCATATTGTGAAACCATTTCTTAATACCAGGGGATAGGTCTCTTTCAATTTACATACCTTCCTTGCCATGTCCCAGACTTGGAAAAGCCCAAGTTTTTATGAAATGGCAGATTCCATGTTTTAGGAATATAATTCACCATCATGTTTATATGTTTATGATGATATTAACAAGTCATTTGAAATCAAAGCTATAACTGGACAAAACCAAATATCAGTTGAAAAATCTTAAAATTACTTATGTCAGCACAAAAAAATCTGATATCCAGCATTAAAAAAAAATCAGTTGAAGCATTCAATAGATATTTATAAATAAGAGTTTCTGATTAATGAATTTCATTCTTAAAGAAAATATGTTTTAGCTTCTTAAACACTGGGCCCAATTACTTTCCAATTTTGTATATTCCATTTCTCCATTTCACATAATACTAATTTTTATTCAGCTTTTTAATTCCTTATAAAATTGGATTATTGGTTTCAAATCAAGAGCTGCATCCCTTATAGATCCTAATATTGCAGATACTTTCAAGGTTGCCATACTGTTTAATCGTTACATGTTTCGATGTATATACCGGTATATTGCCAGATGTAATATTGTAAATATATCATATTCCTAGTGCGATCTCTGAAACCTTTCAAAACAGCCATTTTAAATCAACTGGTGTAAGGAACTAATACTTCCCTGCATCTCACAGTAAACCAGTGAGGGGATCAAAACCATGTTACAATTTAGGTAGAATTGCACTGAAAATAGAAAACATTATTAAAATTAAACTAGCTGCATCAAGTTGTCTTTTATCAGTTCTCTCCACCCCTGTAAACCTATTGAATGTATTTCACATTCTCCAAAGATTTGTACTGCAGCAAAGAGCAGGAAGGGAATGCAGAAGAATGGAGAGTCATCAAATATTAGTTCCTTTTTAATTTTCTATCCAAGAAGTCAAACTGCATCGTTGGACAGGTGGTTGAATCCACTGACTCTACAGAAGGGAATACAGCAAGCCTAGGGATATGGTGCTTAAGAAGACTGGGATGGGGGCAGGGGCTGGGAAGAGAGATGTGTGGAAACCCTGACAACCTCAGCTGCTTGCTAGCAGAAAGGCAAGTTAATCATGGTAACTTTTTTTTTTTTTTTGTGGGAGACATGCAGCTGTCAAAGCAATAAGGTAAATGAGTCTTTGCTGCAGAACTCTATAAATAGGGAACTATAGAAGTTTCGTCCTGTTCCCTGGCAAAGCACCATTTGGGGGGCTGACTGGGTGGTCTTAAGTCCATTGCCACAGTGGCTATGAGGGTTGATACCAATCAAGGCCTCCGCAGCTGAGACCCCTGGTGACCCCCACTAGCGGCTTTTTTTTTCCTCTTAGGCCCCCCGATTCGCTCATTTGTGTGTGGGGGCTGCTTTTGCTGCTCCTCTATTTATGGGATTACATAAATGAGCCATTAAAAATGTAAATCTTCAGAACAGTTAAAAAAAACAGTTGAATAAGGAAGATTTAAACAATCAAGCACGGGGCAGTACAGTACAAGGAACTGCCCCCTAACCAGCCGGGCGACGCCACTGTATTGTGGCTATGGGGACAATGGAAGGTTAAGGGACAGGGTAAGAGAAGAACTGGGGAAAAACAAACTATCTCCCCATTGTTGACTGTCACCAGCACCAAGGGGAAGATTAGGGTTTCGTGGGTTTTTGCCTTTTCTTCTCTTTTTAAAAGCATGTTAGAACAATAATGATGAGCTATTATAAGTGACAAAAGAAGAGCATCTCATCACTCTCCTCCCAGTGCAGGTGTCAATACAATCAAGCTTAAACACAGCGCTGAGTTGAAGGGGAAAAATGAGGATTATTCCATTTGCCCACAAAGCATTTTAACTCTTTAGTATCTCTTGCAAGCTAGGAATCCCTATCCCCCAGAGGCGCAAAAAGAAGCAAAACTATTTCAAGTCTACTCCTGTGTTCATCAACTCAGGAACTGCTGCTCTGGACTTCATAAATTGAATATTCCAGCTTTATACCTAGCCACCACACATGTTGCATCAATGGATTTCAGTGGCATAGAGTTTCAGGAAAGGGAATGTAGATTTAGACCAAATCCATTGGGCTGAATGTGAGTGGGTTGACGTGCTGCAGATAAATCAACCTAATGGATTACGTTCACAGAATACTCTATGTCAGAGGTCCCCAAACTTGGCAACTTTAAGACTTGTGGACTTCAACTCCTAGAATTGTCCAGCCAGCTGGCTGGAGAATTCTGGGAGTTGAATCTCAGACATATTGTCTGATGTTATGCTGTAAATTGCAGGTTCTATTATTATATGTTTAAAAGGTAAACCACAGTTCCCATGATCCTACCTTGCCAGGAAGAAGAGAAGAACCATGGGTCATACGTTGAGCTTGTATATACTTGTAGAAGGGGCCCCGTCTCTTAGTAGTTGTTCAGAGTTATCAGAGAGAGTAGTTAGTAATGTGGTTGCTGTAGAGAAAGATAAAAGAATATTATTATTATGTTTGTTAAGAATAAAACTTTGAATATTTTCAACAACGTTGCCTCAGAGCATTATTGAAGAAGATCGATCCAGAAAAATGCATAACAAATGGTAGCAGAGGATCGGAATAACACTGCCATCTTCTTACAATATAATACAAAAATAAATAAATAAATAAATAAATAAGTATCTCACACAAATACCACATCATGCCAAATGAAAAGAACAGAGAGGGAATGATAACTAGGGAAGAAAAGAAATGTCGTGAACAAAAATCCACAGTTGACTCCCCTACTTCGCTCACAGAAGCACCTCAACCACAGAGCAAGCAAAAATAAATATCTCCTGCATCACAGCCATGTACATCAGAACACACAGAGGACTCTGATAATGACAAACTCCAACCACCTCCAGAAGAAGGGATTCTACAAACCAAAACGCCTACGGTAAGGCCCAAAATAATCTCCCCTTATTCCCAGCACTCTAAAACAAGGCTAGCAGCAAAATTCCTGCACAAATTTGCAACCCTCTCACCTCTAAAATTAAACAAACATGGCGGCCACTCATCTCCCTCTAAGACCCACACCGAAGATAGCGACGACCATTCTGAAATACCCAAAATAAAACATAACAAGCAGGAAGCCACCTCCAAGCACCACCTGACATTCCATTCACCATCGCCCACCTCCGATTCATCTGATGACCAAAACAAACCCCAGAGTTCACATTCGGCCCAAACTCTCCATCATGCAATTAAAGATGCCCCCCTCCAAAGCCGTTAAAGTTTCCCATCAAGAGCAGTCAAGTGAATAGAATAGAATAGAATAGAATAGAATAGAATAGAATAGAATAGAATAGAATAGAATAGAATAGAATAGAA
>JANHGC010003790.1:10596-25384 GCA_027560395.1 Boaedon fuliginosus | reverse complement strand
ATAAATTGTAAAGATACAACAACATGGTCATAAGTGGGATGAGGTAGGTACTAGGAAGGGTGAGAAGAGTAATAGTAGTATATATATAATAACCCTAACCCTAACCCCAATCAAAGAACTGTCAAAAACGCTAACCGCAAACAATAGCCCAATCAAGTAACCATAGTGGTCCTACCAACACTGACAAGGCAGCCACTAAGTTACTAGTACCTAGTATATAAAATGACAGCAAACCCCACTCCCTACTAGCACTGATGATATTACCTAGTTTGGTTAATGAAATATCTGCAAGCAAACAACTATTGTCAGAGAGCATCAGGAGTCCCACATATCCAACACCATAAATTAAATACTTAAGACCCAATTCTGCAAAACATGCCATAACTTAGTACTCTGTGTGAAAGAGGCCACTATGACTTATTCAACAGATTATGATAAAATCTATGGTTTAGTTCCCTATTATTATGCCGCAGCGCTTTCATCTGAAGAGTTATTGGCTAGATTGTATATTGCTGATGTTAATAGTAAACATCTGATAAAGGTGGAGATATTTTAACTATTTTTATCTGTCTATGAGGAACTTTCTTATTCCTAAGTGCAGAAAAATGATTCTGGTCAGACTGTTGATTACAGTGGAAACTCTGTTTTCATAGTTGCCCCAAATTTATCTTGTTTTTTCTCTTCATTTTATTGTTCATGTATATGTATATATAGGCAACTTTCTTTAAATGCAAACAGAGTACTAGGGTCTAGACTGGAGTATTTATATTCCCTGCAACAGGACTATGCCAATAAGGTGCCATAAAGAATTTGGGAACAAAAGTTCACTATGGAGCTATACAAGTGCCAAACTAGGACACTCATAGCAGAAATAACAATAGAGCATCTAATTTTCATTACATAAAATTAGCAATTGGCATAAACTTACAACAGGAGAGTAACTGAAAGTTTTGGTCAGATACTAAGAGTTATCAAACAATAGGTAGCAATAGCTTTCTCCAATAGCCCAGTGGTAGGTAAGTAATACTAGATGAGTGTGCAATGCTTCAATCACAATAATATCTGAAAATATTCATTTAAAACAAGCACTGTATTTTTGAATAGTCTACATAATGAATTATGAACATATTTGCTATTGCATCCTATTCTGGGACAATTAAAGTACACAGCAGTTGAAATATTATTTTTAGCTTTATAGTTGTGTTGATCTGCTAATAGCAGATTAATAGCAACACTATTAACCACATTTGACTGGGGGCCAAGCTACAACTGTCAGCAATTAGAGGGCTTAAAAATGGAGTCATGTTTCTCCTGAAAGCTTGGATTTCCATTTTGGACTGGGAAACTAGCTTCCATTCATAATTTCAAATCTTAGTTTTTTTAGAAGGATTGGATTTTCCAAGTTGAAGCATATTGGTAAGGTGACCAATCGTCCTCCTTTAGGGAGGACAGTCCTTCTTTAGTAAGTTCTGTCCCCCCTTGAAAAGTGTCCTCCTACATGTCCTTCTTTTCGATATTTGAAGACTAATCTGTAGATCTCCGTATTCGATCGATGCCGAGCAGATCTATTGCGTAAGATGTGACGATTCATCAAAGCTCGGTACAGTGTGGTGAGATGCGATTATGAGACGCATGCGCTCCGCATAGGCAACCTTGAGCCCATGCCACATGCAAGTGTCTTTGTTTCTTTTATTTACGATATTTTTTTCTTCAATTTATTTGTGTCCTTTGCACTGTAAAAAAGTTGGTCACCTTATGGAAATGTGTGATAATTTAACAAGGGAAATCTTAAATGGATTATGCTGAGAAGAGGGAAGAGGGAACTAGTCTAGAATATAAAACATGAGCATAAGGTTCATATGTATTTCAAATTTATAGGCATATATATCCCAATGCTAGAAAAGGAGGTCTAATTACCTCCCTAACAGCAGCACTAATCTTAAATTGTACTATCTTGCAAATTCTAAATTAAACTGTTTAAATTAAAATAAGCTGTCTAAATCCTCCTCTCTCCCCATTCCAACCTCAGGAATTATCAGTAATGCCCTGGGAGAAGGGTCCCTGCAAAAGAAAACAGGAAAAGACACCCCCTCCAAAGCCATCTCAGCTGGATTTTCTCTCTAGCCTTACTTCCCGGGGCTATTATCACCAAAAGCCCAGGCAGGGGAATAAATCCTAAAAATATTACTTGTTAAAATAATACGCATTATTTATTCTTAATTTAAATATTGCTTTGGGGAGGTATTTTAAAATCTGCTTTTCCAAACAGGAAGCCAAATGAAAAACAGGCATCTCAGTGTTCTAACAGAAACGCTATGGTAATCAGAATTTAGCTAAAATTAACCGTGAAAATGCCCTTTAGTGTTTAACATCTGTGAAACCTTTTTAAAGACCAACACAAATAGGAAACCTCCTGAGATAGGAACAGAATGAAAAAATATCGCTCACATAGTGATGTGGAGATAAAATTCTCTTAGTTTGGAATCCTAATGCCCAGCACACAACAAAGCTGTCTAATTTTCAGTAAAATTCTTCTGAAGTTCAATTTCAGAATCTAGAAATGTTGGCATCCTGGAGTTATTTTTCAAAGCTGCTTCTACAGCAGATATAAAGCAACTATAAAGCAATCCTGAGAAGGAAAATTCGAATGTTTCTCCAAGTATTCCTTCCTACCATCTCTATATTCACTGGACAGATAAATGTCAAAAGATATGACTTGTAAGAGTGATGCTGCAGCATATCCCCCTGACAGGTTCACTGAGGATATTGATGATGGAGCATTAACAGCCTCCCTTGTTCCAGGGGAAAAGCGAAAAGTATACAGTACGTGCAATTGCTGACGCAAATGCCTGATTCAGATGAACCATGGATAGACGCATGGCCTTTATAAAGCAAAGGTAAGAGCACGGTAAATGCATCCATATCCAGCTTGCAGGTGTCATTAAAGGTAAAAGCACTAAACAAATTCCAGGATCAGAATAATATCACAGCAGGAGGTCTGGGTCACCTCAAGCCACTATTTACATAAAACCATGAGCTAAAGTCCAGGTCATTTTAATCCACAGCGGCCAGCTGTGAACTTCTGAATTAAACTTTCCTAGTATCAAAACATCCAGTTTATACAATCCAGTCAAGTCTACAATCTGAACAAGGATGAAACCCTTGAAGGCTTTGACTAGAAACTAGAAAAATTATATTTTTGATATGACACGAAAGAAAATCTTTAAAATGGCTAACCGGGAAAATACTATTAACTAGATTTAATTTTTTTTTCATTAAATATAAATTAAACTGAATTTAATTTCTGTCCTGGCCCCAACCACTTTCTTTGAAATATAGTCCATCATCCGCTGAGACACTTCCACACCCCATACCTAGAAGGACTAAATAGTGATGGCATTGGTTGAACCTCCTAGAAGAATAAGATAAGAAAAAAGGATCTAATTGTCTGAGCTGTCTCCACCACTCAAAATTATTCCCTAAATCCAGGGGTGTCAAACTCAAGGCCTGTGGCTGCGTCCGACCTGCAGAGTGTGTAGATCCGGCCTGCGGTGCTGCACTGGAAACAGCGAAGGACCAGCCCACGGTGACTCTGCCAGGGGAAACGGAGGTCGGGAGGTCCATGTGCGGCCCTCCCGTACTCCATTTTCAGTTGTGACGGCATCCTGCAGCCCTCTGCCAGGGAAAACGGAGCTCAGGAGGGCCACGTGTGGCCACGCCCACCCTGGCCACACCCACTCACCCCCGAAGTGAAACACAACCCTGATGGAGCCCTCAACAATATCGAGTTTGAAAATGAGAATTAAGAAATCTAACAAAGACGGTGAGAACTTTTGAACATTGCTACATCCCGAGAACCCACTCCAATAACACACAGAAATTCACAACCTTAAAACTGCTATGAATCTGAGATGAGAAACTGTTTGCAAACTAGATTAGGCACACAATCCATTTGCCTTTGTGTAGAAAAAAAAAGAAAGCCCAACCTTTAGAAGAGCAGGAGACTGAACGGCAGGGAAAAGAGCGACGTTAGAAAGTATACTTGGCTGTATACCAACTGGAGCCTCTGGCTAGCAGCAGCTCCTTAGCTCCAGCCACATACCAGGCCTTCCAGACAAAACATTCCTTTCTCTGAGCCTGCTCCTGGCATAAAAGGCTATTTATGTCTGATTGCAAAAACTGCTGTAGAGCAGAGCAGGACCCGCACCCTCTGTGCTTGACTTTGCAATCTGAAGTCTCCAGACCAGTTTATAGCACCCCCAGAAGTCATTTGGCTAACAAAAGCAAAATTAGTATAGAACCGGCAGCTATGGAGAAATAGCCAATGGAGGACAGAGACTCCATCTACTTCCATTCTATCCTTTAATTGAAACACTTAACATCATTACTAGGAAATTTAATGAACTCATTTGCACATGACATTAAGCCATGGCTTGGCTTTAACTCCATGTGAAGTGTAAATTCATCCCAAGGAAGAAAACAGAAAAACACCATAATGTAAAGTCACTGCTTATAAACACTAGATCATGGTGAATACTGAACCTAGGATCCTGGCTTATTGGTTGCTTGTTGATGTGTCCCAGACATTTCTTTTTCATACCAACAGAAAATATAGAGATTTCAATAAAGACACCATGATTAATTTGCTCATACGCAAATCTTCTGACTTGCTCCTGGCTTAATTAACAAACTATGATTTAAACAACCCAATATGTGTTGTTCATGCGAATATAGTACAGGATAAGAAGCACTGTTAAAATCCTCACCTTATACTTCACACTCAAATCAGTTTTACTGTAATTTAATAGACAGCTGAAGTCAGGATTGGGAATCTAAATTGGGCTGGTCCTTGGATTAAAGATCATTCAGGAATAGCAGAACTATAATTTAGAGGCCACACTTTGGAGAAAGATATCAGCATAGTCTCTAATTCCCGTCTCCTAATTGAGTTAACATTCCTGTAGGAGATAGATGCCATCCAATTAAGCATATATCTTCTTTTTGAGCATTTCTTTGTTCTCCCCTGTTTGTTACACAGCCCCCTGGTGTTACAAGGAACCTGGGAGCGTGGCAGCACAGATCAAAGGTGAAGGCTTGGGCTGAGGTGTGATTTGGAACAAGGTTTTTCTTATCTGTGTCCCTTCTACAAGGATGTATTGGGCTCCCTATGTTACAGGAAAAACATCATTACAACTGATGAATTTATGGGGGCTTTAGGCAGGATACGGGATACATAGTTGAAACAAATGTCTTATTGTCAGAGAAACACGGGGAATATCCCTAATATAGTTTTCCTTCACAACTCTATGAATGAGTTTAAAATCTCATCAGGAATCAAGGGCAACTCAAAGGACTTTATTTTCTTTAGCATGTTGTGTAAAGAAGCTATTGTAGTGTGATTAGCTTATAGTTCAGTGTGATGCATGACCTAATACAGTGGTTCTCTGGATCCCTGGGAGCCCACGTTGGTCATCCCAGAGGGTCTGCAAACGCTTGAAGAGATGTTACGATTTAAATCTTGAGTTAAGTCTTGAGGGGCCGTGGCCGCGATCCCTGGCCACAAAAAGTATTTATAGTGAAGAAAAGGTTGAAAACCACTGCCCTAATAATTACCATTCACTTAACTATAGGTATTATGTGAACACCTATCGCGTTTTACTGAAGAATCGAAAATAATACAATATAAGAGAGCCAGTAGTGATTAAGGCACCAGGCTATAACAGAAGACTGTGAATTCTAGTCCTGCCTTAAGCATGTAACCAGTGCGGTGCCCTTGAGCCAGTCCTTCTCGGTTAGCCCTAGGAAGAAGCAGGCAATGGCAAACCATTTCCAAAACGTTTGCCAGGAAAACTGCCTGAAGTCACCAAAAGTCAAAAACTGACTTGAAGGGACAAAAACACACAACATAAGAGAGTTAAGAAAAGGCTTCAGCCATACCCAGTTCAGAAGACCTCTTGAGTCCAGAATGAACGACAGGATCTAAAGCTGAAGTTATTTCCATTTGTTGAAAAAAATGTATTGGACAGCCTCTTGTATAATGTTCTGATGCTAAACTTTCAAGCTTTCAAGCAATGTGCTAAATATAAGTTAATATTGTTTTCTTTGCTTTGAGGAGCAAAGGAAGTAAAATTCTAGATTTTAAAAAATGGAAAAAGGTACCAAATGCCAGAGATTCATTATCTCTTTTTGTCATAGAAAGAAGGTTGTAAAGCATCAGAAAATATTGATGTCTGCAGGATGTTTTCAGAGATCAGAAAATACCAAACTGTGCAGACAGAAACTGAGTTGCCCAAATTAAAGGAAAAAAGTCATTAGAAAGTCCCAATTTTTTTAAATAGTCCACTAATCCAGAAAATGTTGCCTGGATCAAGGACACTGTCATGGAGGACTAACATGTAACTTTTTTAAAAAAGGGTTTAGAAGGTATCAGCACTATTTGATATTCTCAGAATTTTACACAAAGATATGGAATGGAGGAAGGTCAGCTGTTGAAGGGTGCCTAAGCGGTTGGAACCAGAAATGAAAAACAATAGGGTGAAATATGGCAAACTCCTTTGGAAAAGATTAAAGAATTGGGAGAAGATTTGTACAGACATAATAGGTGAAATTCTTTTCCATATTACGACTCTGAAACAAAAACTCAATCCATCCAGGAGCACCATAAATTGGAAGGAGATCCCGTAAAGGCCAAAAGTGTCCCTTTGATTGGCAAGAAGCTCAGTTTATTTATTTATTTATTAGATTTATATCCTGCCTCTCTTCCCCAGTCAGGGGAACTCAGTTGTTGTTTTATGAGATGGATTGTCCATTTGGTACAAGGAGCCACAATTGCTGTCCAGTATTACAAGCAATTTGCTTCAAGAACTAGGCTTTGCTCCAAAAAGAAGATCCTGGAAAGTTGCACAGTCTGCAACATGACAATGCCAGGGTCCATACTGCTCATTACATAAACTAAATTACTCCTTTATTTTTCCCCGGTAACAACCCTATGAGAGAATGTTGACCTAAGAAAGACCAACTCATCACCCAGTGTCTGAAGATAGACTTGAACTAGGCTTCTGCCAGTTCTAGTCCAACAACTTAATCAATGCACCACAGTGGCTCTGATGTCTATAACTTGAAGCAAGTTCAGCAAGTAGCCTCCCCAAATATTGACTAAATCTCCTACCTGTTGAATTGGCTATCCATCATTTTAAACAGCCTTTTACCAAAAATACCAAAATTCAGGATTGCCAGGATTCTGCTTCACCAATTTCCCTGACCTTACAGGTTTGTTAATCCTTAAATTCATATTTTACATTGCAATTCAGGTATCAGCCACTGAAAAAATGTTTTTGGACATTGTTTTTATGTATACACACGGAGTTCTAGCTAAGTAATGAGTGAAAACTAAAGTCATTGGCTATTTCACTCTGATGGAATTCCAGGCATCACCAACTTTCCTCCCACAAGAGCTGGAATAGAGTTAGAGGAAAAAGAGAGAGAAATGAATCATGCAGAACTAAGTGACATAGCAAGAGCAGCTGAGTGTCCCTTCAGGAATAAGTGTTGTTATGTTTCTTCATGTAATCCATGCAGTAAAAAACCCCAGGCATATTTATTCAAAAGAAATCCAGTGACTTCAACGACTTATGTCCAGACAAATGTGTACCATATTGCAACTTTGTTATTGTACAGATGGCAAAATACCCCAACAAGAGTGAAGAGGAGTTGTAGAACTGGCATATTAATCAAGATCAAAGACACTATAAGGGCTGGGAATAGACTGTACGAAAAGCAAAGGACAGCTCTGATAATAAAATACCACAGCAGAGACATTACTAAACCACTAAAAACATCTATAGATAGTCAATTAAAAACATCAAAGCTATAGAGTGTGAAAAACAAAATATCATTATGAAACAATCTTACACTTAATACAACTTCAAGGAATAGAATAAAGAAGATAACAAAACAATTTAGCATGATAACTTCAAGAAATGTTTTGACTGCAGCAAAAAACGGGGAGCATGAATGGTTTTCTTTAAGTAGGAAACCTGAAATTTGATCTCTTTTAAGCTTGGCTACCCAACAATGATCTTACTCCCTTCAAGTACACTGTACAGATAGTCCTCGACATACAGTTCATTTAGTGACTGTTCAAAGTTACAACAGCACTGAAAAAAGCGACTTATGGCCATTTTTCACACTTATGAAGTTGCAGCATCCCCCGATCATGAGATAAAAATTCAGATGCTTGGCAACTGACTTGTATTTATGACGGTTGCAGTATCCTGGCATCATGTGACCCCTTTTGCAACCTTCTGACAAGCAAAATCAATGGGGAAGGCAGATTCACATTACAACCATGTTACTAACTAAACAACTGCAGTGGGTCACTTAACAGCTGTGGCAGGAAAGGTTGTAAAATGGGGCAAAATTCGCTTAACCACTGTCTCACTTAGCAACAGAAATTCTGAGCTCAATTGTGATCATAAGTCAAGGACTACCTATACTACAAAACTCCTAAAGAAACTCTAAAACTATGAGAATGGAGTAAGAAAAATTGGGGAGACACATTTGGCACTAGATGTAAATCAGGGGTGGGTTTCAAATTTTTTAATAACCGGTTCTGTGGACATGGCTCAGTGGGTTTGGCTTAGTGGGTGTGGCTATGTGGTCATGTGACTGGGTGGGTGTGGCCAACTTGATGTCACTCATGTCAAGGGGTGCTTGTGCTCTCCTGGCCTCTCATGACTGTGGGGATGCTGCAATGGTCATAAGTGTGAAAAATAGTCATAAGTCACTTTTTTCAGGGCCATTGTAACTTTGAACAGTCACTATATGAACTGTTCTAAGTTGAGGTCTACCTGTACTCTCTCTCCTTCACCATCTCTTTCCATCAACAAATTTATTCTTCAGCAAACCAGCTCAGAATGAGTGCCACTTTCTGTTCCTACACAACCCCCAACTATGAGACTTAACAGGGCAAGAATTATTTATGTTAGTTAATAACATGAACATGTGCTTAGATAATCAAGAAGTTTACTCTAGTTTGTTGGGAATGCCAAGGAAGCCTTTCATGGTCCTCTTTTCCTTGTGTACATCATCTTGGCCTAAGGCTTGATTCAAATTATTGACAAATACTTTTTTTTCCCTAAAAATCTCGAGGAAATGCATACAGTATCAAATCATAATGAAAACATATCTTGCATCTTGAATTTTTCATGCATTCAGAAAAACAGGTGCAGGGGGTTTGATTGTGGATGTTTTTTGAGCTTTTATTGGCATAGCCAACAAAAAAGTAAACCTGGAAATTATCAAATACTGTATCTTCCTGCAAATGAGAAACTGAAGCTCTCTGAACCAAGGAATCATAATATAATATATTATTTAAAACTCATAATATAATATATATATATTATATATAAAAGTCATAATATAATATATGGTAGCGCAGTGGTTAGAATGCATATTGCAGGCTAATTCTGTTGACTGACTGCAGTCCGATTCTGGCCGGCTCAAGGTTGACTCAGCCTTCTATCCTTCCAAGGTCGGTAAAATGAGGACCCAAATTGTTGGGGGGCAATACGCTGACTCTGTAAACTGCTTAGAGAATGCTGTAAAGCATTACAAAGCAAATAGTCTACGTGCTAGTCCTATTGCTGGGCAACTTTGAGCAGTGCTTTATTCAAATCATAGCCTTTCTGGAGCTAGTGAGCCCATTTCTATGCAGTTGGTAAATACATTTTGCATTTTGCCAATAAAATAGGATCTTATGTTGGCATAATAGGGTCGCCGAGTTTCAGAGATTATTCAAGCTGCTGTGTTTTGTATTAAAGAGCATTTTTGAGAGCAAATTCATATTCAAAAGTATGCAACAATTTAAATGTGAGGTTACTACTGTAGAATTTAGATTAATGAAGTGAAGCTATTTTTATCCAGGCAGAGCAGCAGCTGGCACATAGTCAATGGTGGTAATGCATGACTGACAGCTCTGAGAATCAAAGAACACCTCCACATGACAGTTCTTGCAATATTTCTGCTTCAATTCTACTGTAGAGGAAGAAATACTGTAGCAGCTTAGAATATGTCTCTGCACATTGTGTCTGGTAGGCCTGAGTTATAAACAGTCAGGGCAGGGGGATAATTTCCTGAAAATGGTGGCAGGGATCATTTAATCAAGGAGCTATCCAACTTGAATGGATATGCTTGGCCACTTTTCCTCAGAAATAAATCCTGTTGAAATTCGGTGGAAGAATGTTCCTAGTATATATACATGAATGAACTGCAAAATAATGTGCAAGCTAAGAGCAGACGGACCTGTAACAGAGATGAAAAAAGAGAACAGATAAACCCATGCAGACAGGAGTATTGTATATTCAAATGCCCCCTTACCTGTCTCTTCACATTGTCAATTTCTGCTTTTAGTCTCTGAATAACCCGATTCAGTTCCGCAATCTCATTCTTGGTATTTTTCAGCTCATCCCCGTGACCAACTGCTGTGACCTGAAGTTCCTGAAACTGTAACATCAAAAAAGAATCCTTATGACTGTTGGGAAGCAATACCAGCTTCACAAATTAGACAAGAGGCCTTGGATATGAGGTGATCTCCATGTGTCACCTTTCGCTAGAAAAGGCTGATAAAAGATTTGCCAAATTTGCCACCTCTAAACCTACATGTGATTTCAAACAAAAAGCAGAATCTAAATTCTTAGGAAGAGGCCCAAAAATAAAAACCCTTTCCAATATTATGTATTGAGACAATGGCATCACAGTTTGTGTTTTACTAAAGCTCAGTAGGCACTAAAACTTTGTGATTAAAATGGTAGGTACAGAACTTGTAGTTGCATTATTTCTCATGAGAAATTGCAACGCTCATGAGGTCCATCCATCTTGGCTTCTCAAATAATAATGTCTAGGATTTTTCTGTTCTTCCTAGCAGTCCAAAAGGCAATGCTTGTTACAACCCCATTAAAAAGGAACCTACGATATAAGACAAATGTTCTACATCAGATTCAATTCACTTAAATTGGACTACTGTAATGGGGCTGCCCTTGAAGAGCACTCGGAGACTGCAATTGATCCAGAACGCGGCTGCACAAGTGATCGAGGGTGTACCTCGGTGCACCCATATAACACCTATCCTCCCGAGATGCACTGGCTCCCAGTGGTCTTCCGGGTGCAATTCAAGGTGCTAATCACAACTTTTAAAGCCCTTCATGGCTTAGGAGCGGGGTATCTTCAAGACCGCCTTCTACTACCTCATGCCTCCCAGCGCCCAGTTAGGTCCCACAGAGTCGGCCTATTATGGGGCCCCTCAGCTAAACAATGTTGGGTCTCCATGCTAAAGCCTTCTCTGTGGCAGCGCCGGCCCTATGGAATCAGCTGCCCGCAAAGATCAGGACCATCCCCACCTTGTTGGCCTTCCGCAAAGCCACGAAGACCTGGCTCTGCCAGCGGGCCTGAAATTGATGTGCCCCCCCCATTGAATGATGTGATTGTATATTGTTTAGAATTTTAATTGTATAATATTGTATTTTAACATGTTGTTAGCTGCCTCGAGTTCCCCTTGACCGGGGAAGAAAGGCGGGGTATAAATCTAATAAAATAAAATAAAATAAAATAAAATAAAATAAAATAAAATAAAATAAAATAAAATAAAATGAAATATAATAATAATAATAATAATAATAATAATAATAATAATAATAATAATAATAATAATAATAATAATAATAATAATAATAAAGTTATTGGAAGTGTAAACCCATGGACTGACTATCCACCCTCTCACTTCAGGCTTTCCTTCTCGTTAAGAAGAGCACTGATTCCAGATTAAGAGGATAAGCTTATCTTAATACCACAATCATCGCCGGAAAAATTATACAGAATATTACCTTGCCTTGATACCATGCTTCTGCCTCAGCCCGGCTCCTGTTGGCAATGTCTTCATACTGTGCTTTCACTTCAGCAATGATACTGTTGAGGTCCAGATCTCGATTGTTGTCCATTTGCAAGACAACGTTGGTGTCACTAATTTGTCCTCGGATTTGACTCAGTTCCTTTGTGGAAAAACAACCTGCTATTATCCATCCATGCAGATGTTTACCAGATTGTTACTCACTAATTCAAGTTCATCTTTGCCTAGCAATTGAATCATACAAAATATTCTGTGGAAGCCAACTCAAAATAAAGGTTGTGCCTCATTTTGGCAAAGCAGGAAGTTATCAATAGGATATCTAGTTAGTGTTGTCATCACCGACTACAGCATCTCCCTGAGACTCTAGATGGAGGTATTTCTAGTCCTATCTAAAAAAACAGGATTGCAATCTAGGAGTTATGTGCAGAGGTGGGCTGTAGCCAGTTCGGACCAGTTCAAGCAAACTGGTTGTTAAGATTCTGCGCATTTCAGTGAACCGGCTAATCCCTCCAATGGCTGTCCCCACCCACCCCACCTCACCCTATCTTGCCTCGGTTGCCTGAGCCAGTGGCTAGAGTCATGCCCATGCCCAGATACTCAATGGCTCCTTCACTCACTCACCCAGACCATGCCCAGCTGATCTCTGTGTCTTGCCCCCTCTTCTCATCATGGCTGCCCACAAAGGTAAGGCATTTGGCTGAAGGGCTGCCTTGGGGTGGACACAGCAATTCTCAGCCACCTTTTGGGCCTGGCTCTCGCCATCCTTCCTCCTGCATGCCGCCCACTTGCCCTTCACCTTGGGGGACATGCCAGTCTCTGGCCTTCCCTGGGGCCTCTACCTGGATGCCACCTGCTCGCCCTTCACCTCAGGTTGGGGAACACACCAATCCCTGGCTCTGGCTTTCCCTGGGGCCTCTGCCCACATGCCACCCACTCACCCTTCGCCTCGGGTTGGGGAATGCACCAATACCTGGCTCTGCCTTCCCTGGAACCTCTGCCCACATGCTGAGCTGCTGTTGTAAGAACAGTGCAAATCCCATAAAGGTAAGGCTGATGGTAGGGAAGAAAGATCCACACCGGGTTTGCTGTGCTCAGCTGAGGACCAACTCAGTGGGGGGAAGACACACAGTGAGGCTCGTCCAACTTTTGGGCCCAGCTTCAGCTTCCGTGAGGCCTTTCAGGTGTGAGTCATGAGAGAAAATGCCTCCTCCGAGGGATGCTTGCTCACCCATCCACCGGCTGGGCTGGCCTGGAAGTGGAATGTCCCCTTATCACGGGCTGGATGCGGGACCCGAGGCAGAGTGGAGGTCAAGCAGGCAGCAGTCCTCAGTAGGGCCTGAAAGGCAGTCGAGCCTCACTGTGTCCCTCCCCCATTGAGAATCCTGCAGCCGCCACATCATGGCCAATGCGAGAATCCTGCAGCTACTGGTCTTTGCCAGTGCGATAAGCCTCCAGCCACCGCTGCAGACTTGGTTCCAGCTGGCGAAGTGGTGGCTGCTGCAGGCTTTTTGTGCTGAAAAAAAATGGCAGCTGCAAGCTTATTGCATTGGCAAAGACTAGTGTCTTCTCGTGCTGAAAAAGGCTGGTGACTGCAGGATTCTCATGCTGAAACAGAACGGCAGCTGCAAGCTTCTCGCACTGAAAAAAACTGGTGGCTGCAGGCATCTTGCGCTGAAAAAGACCAGCTGGTGGCTGCAGGCCAGTGTCTCGGGGTGGGGTCATGTGCCCAGCTGCACCAACAAAGGCTGCAAGTAGCTACCCACTGTTTGCTGCTGCAAAAACCCTTTTTTAAACCCTGTCAGGCAGTATGACCCAGTAAGAGATGAGGCATTGAAGAATCACCGTTGCTGTTGCTGCACAAAGGTAAGCCTAAGGCTCCGGCCATTGGTGCTTTGGCCCAGCTGTGCCACCCCACCTTCCCATGAGTGACATTGAGTTGGCCATGCCCACTCAGTCACATGACACCACCCAGCCATGCCCACCCAGTCTTTAGGATGAACAGTTGTTAAATTAGTTGGATCCCATCACTGGTTACATGTGCATATTACATGCTATACTCTAAAGATGAAACCATATCCTGTTAAAGCACATGGTCCAGTATCTGGGGTCAGTGCAAGCCACTTCATGAGCAACTGATTTGGACAAAATAAAAATTGCATGACCAGTTGGAACCACAATATACAGTTTTTGCCTTTTTGCTGCTATCTGCTGGTCATTCAGGATTTTACAGCCTAGATGTGGTAGGGCTAGATTCCCTTGGAAGATTCACCAAATGAAATCTCACCAGGGACTTGGCAAAGCTCAGCATAAGACTGCTGATTTCAGGAAATTTTCTATCAATTCATATGAATTGTGCTTACCGCTGTTCTGGGCAAGAAGAATAGACTCTTGAATGGATAGCTACAGGGCAATATATTACAAAGCTCTCTTTGATTAAAAAAGAAAACTAAAACAAACAAACAAACAAACCACCAGACCATAATACTGCTGCATAACAAAGAGAGCAAAGAGGATGGTGTTTTTTTTACTAATTTATGTTTCCTTAGCACTGACATGGGTCCAAAACATCATGGATGCAAACCAAGTGCAACAAAAAATCCATCTCACATTCATATCTATTCACACAGATGCCTTTTCTGTAGTCTCCTTTGATAAGTCCCTTCTGAAACTGTAAATTAATTCTGGGGCATAGATTACATTTTGGGCCATTTCAATGGAAAACCAAACAAGCCAAACCTAGCAAATTAATTTTCATCCCGGGCAACCAGTAATTTCAGTCACTGTCCAGATAAGAATGTGATTAAGATTTAGGAGCCTTGGTGGCGCAGTGGTTAAATGCAGCACTGCAGTCTCTGCTGACTTGTTCAGCAGGTTGTCAGATCGAAT
>JANHGC010003790.1:0-10496 GCA_027560395.1 Boaedon fuliginosus | reverse complement strand
CCTTCTGACAAGCAAAGTCAATGGGGAAGCCAGATTTGCTTCACAATTGAGTTACTAACTTACCAACTGCAGTGATTTACTTAACAACTGAGGCAAGAAAGGTTGAAAAGTGGGGCAAAACTCACTTAACAGAAATTTTTGGCTCAACTGTGGTTGTAACTACCTGTACATGCACAGTATACTAAATGTAGTCTTTACCAAGAGATATGCTGGATTTCAAATTTCCAGTTTCAACGTAGCATTTAGAAATAACTATGCTGGCTGAGATTTACAGGATTGAACATGCCACCACTTTGATGTGGATACAAAACTAGAAAATGCTAAAACAAAAGTAGCCGTCTCTGAAATCAGGTACTCAAGGTCAGTTGTCTTCAGGGAGGTTTCCAAACAGAACTGGAATGAAACACAAAAGAGCTGGGTGACCTCCCGGCTTAGTCATGACATATTTGACCTAAAAACCAGCAATTTTGCTTGCTGAAAAGTTTACACACTATGCCGCAACTTGGAGTTTGTTCTACTATACATACAAGACACACTGTTTAACTAAAGCTTGTTGGCATGGAGATAGTATTTGCAGAACAAAATTATCCCATTATTTCCAGGAACACAGTTGTCCAGACCTTAAATGACAGGATCTCCAGTTGAGAAACTGCTTCTCGGAATATTACTGATCATAGTGACCCAACTATATATATATTGATCTATGATGAGGAAACAAATTTCATTAAAACAAAGTTAATTCCAAAAGATTTATCAGACTTTTCAGGGCATGTTCCAGATGTCTGAACAACAGGCTGGTAATTTTGGGAACTGTAAACCCCATAAATCTGGAATGTGCTAGGGTGCAGTCTTCTGTTCACTTACAATAAAATTAAAATCTAAATGTGATACGGACAGTCCTCGATTTACGACCACAACTGAGCCCAAAATCTCCCTTGTTAAGCGAGACTTTTGTTGAGGGAGCTTTGCCCTATTTTATGACCTTTCTTGCCACAGTTGTTAAGTGAATCACTGCAGTTGATAAGTTAGTAACCCGGATGTTTAGTGAATCTAGCTTCCCCATTGGTTTTTCTTGTCAGAAGGTTCAAAAAGGGATCACATAACCCTGGGACACTGCAACAGTCATAAGTATGAGTCAGTTGCCAATTATCTGAATTTTGATCATGGGGATGCTGCAAAGGCTGTAACTGTGAAAAATGGCCACAAGTCACTTTTTTCAATGCCATTGTAACTTTGAACGGTCACTAAATGAGCAGCTGTAAGTCAACGACTGCCTGTATTTACTCTAAAGCAGTGGTACCCCAACTCTGCTTGAAAAGTATTAGAAATAGTAGAAGGGCAACAGCTGTTCTAGAGCCAGAAATGTAATCAAAAACCATCTCTGCTCTGCATATTTAAGGGCTGCTGCAGCTGCAAGATTTTGGAACCAGTGATAGCAATGAATTGGGAAAACTTTCAAACCCGGGAAGCAGCTACCATTTGTAATTCACCATTTTTGACCATTTTAAATTAGCTTTGTCACAATCATTCATATAACATTCCTTTCAGAGCACTGATGTCAAATATTTTCCCCGTGGGTGAATTTTAAAATACAAAATTAACACAAAATTTCCCGTCAGCCAGAGTGGCCCTTCTGGATAAGGAAGATGGAAATTATAAAGGACACTATTGATTACTCACTGATTCCCAATATAGGCAATGAATGGTATGCGGTGGGCGCGGGGGCGGGGGGCAGGTAATCACTTTGGGAAGTTTCTAGAAGAAAACCAGAAGATAACACGGAAGGGAGCCATAACATAATCATAAATAAAGTGGAATTGAGAAAGTCAGTTAATTCCTATCAAAAAGACTGACTTAAATTAATGGGAAGCTGAACGTTACATTGAAATTGTTACATGGTTTTTTTAATGCTCAGATTTATAATCTACAGATGAAATTTAGTGCCCCCTCTTCCTTGGGCTTCTTGTAACACCACTGGCTGTTTTGGCGCTAGAATCAAGTGGGAGGCCATGATCTGAAGTGGTATTAAACAACCTGCTTATGAGAGTTGATTCTCTCACAGCCAAAAGAAAACATCCTGGTATCAGATCCGTCCATTTCCAAAGAAAACTGGGCTTCCTGCCCAGAGAGGGCCATCCAACCTGTTGCATAACTCAGGTGGCGGAAAGAAATGGCAGAATTTAAGATTCTCACTACACAGGATACTCCAAAATAACAGAAGAGTCATCAAAATAATTGTATCAGTCTCCCTTCTCCTTATCTTGCTCTACCTCCTCCTCAAACAGTTTACGTTCCTTGATTTCTTGTTTAATTTTGGCTGTTCTGTACTATACAGCAGTCTGTATAGAAGACAAATAAGCAATCGCTGGAATTCTGTACTGTAGAAAAATGTACTTTTTCTACAGTAATACATTTTTGGATGTCTGTGTGTCTGCCAGGGAGAAGTCCGATATCGTAAAAGAAAATATTCATATAAATCCTATTAACTGACCGTGATTACTTTTATACAAAGGAGAAGATAGGAGAACAGGTCTGATTTGAAAGTTATGAAACACGGTTACAAGGTTCTTTGTTATTAAACCTTCAGTGAATGGAAGAGAAAGGCACACATGCTTGCATATATTACTAGCACTATTTATTCTGGGAAAGCAGCTAATCAAGCAATTATCTTTACATTCTTTTATGGACAATTAATACTTAAGATTGGAACTAGATTATAATTCTATGTTTAACTATAGAATTATGTCCCTATGTTCCTCTTTATCTCTAGCTTTTGCAGTACATTCTGATCTTTGCTTCTTCTCATTTAAACTGCCCTACCAAACTCGTGACATGTACCTATCATATATATAAAAAAAGTCCTGCCTTTTCCCCAAAGGGATTGTTGACATTTTAACATTCTTACTTAGTGCACGAAAATGGTCATGGCTCCTAAAACTGCAGGACAAGTTCATCACTCGTGATTTAATCAGGAAAAATTAACACTTGGTAACTGTGAACCAGCCAACGTAAGTGGAACTCTGCTATAAAAAGTACTTCACAAGTGGTTTGTACAGCTTCACTGGACTTATCTCAAGAAACAAACTTTCTGACGCTATTTTAAGTAGGCTGTCAGGTTGTAAATTCATTATTCATTGGCGTTGTGGAGATTAGGGCCCTGTTTTCATGTCATCACGACTGACAAATAGACCCGCAGGAAAGAGTAACAGGTTGTTACACCTCTTAAATTGAAAATGACATGCTGTAGATTGAGATGTTGACAGGTCTAGAACACAAGCAAGGGTACAACGTATCCATTACTATTGGAGTATCTTGGAGAACTCTGTGTCAATTTTACTGTTTCAAGCTGTGGCAACACAGAAATACGAAGAAAACAGCTGCCTGTCTGTAGTTTATTCACACACACACACACACACACACACACACACACACAAAATCTAAGGACCCTTTTTTCATCTCATAAACTTTTATCTGAATTCATGAGTGCAGAGAAGTGCACCTAAGTACTATAAAGAATCCTAGTAATCATACAAATTATACATTCATAAATGGATAGAATCAAATAAATGGGAGCACTGAAATTATATATGTAATTATTGCAAGAATCATGAGGAATAATTACATAAAATTTGGCACTGGGTATAATTGCAACCTATATTCTTTAAAGTGGCCTTCCTAATTTTCACATTCTCTATGTAGACACTCCTTAGATTAAGAGAAGGCGCCCTTTTACTCAGTGTACATTTCAGGAAGAAGGTTATCATCCTTAATGACATACAGCTCATGTTGTCAATTTTGGAAATAACATATTTTAGGTGTATGTTTCTGAATAAAGAACATATTTTTCTCTATAAATGGACAGAGATAAGTATTTTCCCTTTGCAATTTAGCCTTTAAAAATCTGAAATAACCAGTTTTGAAGATTGTAAAATGACATCT
Source organism: Boaedon fuliginosus (assembly GCA_027560395.1). Taxonomy (NCBI): domain Eukaryota; kingdom Metazoa; phylum Chordata; class Lepidosauria; order Squamata; family Lamprophiidae; genus Boaedon; species Boaedon fuliginosus. The sequence continues at coordinate 6,557 of JANHGC010003790.1, read as the reverse complement.
AAATATTTGGAATATACCTAGATCACTCTCTTGTGTAACTCACATAAAATACTGTTAGGCATTTCAGTCACTTTTCCAGTGCCAGACAGCTTAGTTAGTATCTCAATCACTGTTAAACATGATTTTATAGATAATTCCTTTTCCTCCCAAGCTAACTACTACACAGATGTCTGGCCTCATCGATTAGTAAGGGGACGAAGAGAGTTTCTGTTACTTGCCAAAGGCAACCAAGCCACCGGAAAACTTTTATAACCTAATTTAAACGGCTTAATAATTTAATAACAAAGACTCCCTCTTAAGAACTCTAATTACGGAAATTATTTTGCATAAACAGTTGGCTGTAAAGGAAAGAAATCACCAGCATGCTTATGTTCTGGAATTCTGTAATATTATGATTAGTCATGCAGGCTGGAAACAGAACAGACTTCTCCAGTTCACAGTGTTTCTTTTCTACTCTTGAAGTAATGTCTTGCTGGTTTCCAAAACATCACAGTCCAAGTGTTAATTTGAGGCCAGTATCAGGCTGGATAACCACAAAAGCCATCTAACTAGTTCTAAGTGCTGGGTTGATCCCTTCTAGTGAAGTTCCTTTCATCTCCTCCGCAGGAAAAATTCCACCATAACCTTTTATTTTAAAACATTCAAGGGATAACTGAGCGTACAACTTTATTGTATGCTTTTTATCATCTCTTCTGAAATGTGCTTAAAAGTTGTTTATATCTATGTGCCTGCTGATGGCCGATTTATCTGAACGCAAAGCTTCCAGGAATTCCCTTGTGTTTTTGGATTTGGCTTGGTCTAGGATACTCAGAGTTTCCCAATTGAGGCTATGATCAGGTCTGTTCTCAACTTGTCATTTTTAATCTTTGTTGAAACTATTTTCCATCCAGCTGTGCAGTTTATTGAAGATTTGTAGCTGACATGGGCATGCTGTCATAAACATTCGTGCAGAAAGCTTGGTTTTTCTTAGAGGTTTGCATGCATATAAATTTATTCAATTTGCGTGTTTTCTGAAGCATTTGATGCCCACGTGTGATACCAACATGTGGTATATATGTAGCTCAGGGTTGAATTATGGAGCATATGTGTTGCATTCAGAGAGGCTTCGAGTGAAACCCTGGCATCTTTAGCAGGTGACATCTGAGATGGCTGAGAAAAATACTCTGGAACACCACTGCAAAAGAGCTGCTAGAACTAAATATTTAACAGATCCTTTGGGTGATTTGCTGTTGATCAAACAAATATTTGACTCAATTATTTAACAATTAAAAAAAAGGAAACTCTTGGACGCATCATGTTGTAGAGGTAAAAACATATTCTAGAGTTCTGAGTGGCAGATGTTTCAATTCCTATGTATAAAAAATAGTTATCCCATGAGCTTGAAGTGTACATTTTTCATGGGTGGATGGTCCACTCCAAATGAGTGTCTTAACATATGCCTACAAAGAACTGTATTTTAAGATAGTTATTTTTAGCCTCTATAAAATAATCAGGTAGGAAGATTAGAGACTAACCATCAAAAAATGCCTCTCCTCATTCCAGGGAAAACAGAAAGCAGAAGTCTTGGAGGCTCATTCTGACTTCATCTGCCATCACTGGGGTGCCAGACTAGACTAGGCGGGACACATTCCATCATGCAATAGTGTTGGCAGATCTCCAGAAAGAATTTAAGACCCACACAATGTTTCTACCTTTCAGTTAATAGGGTTGTTTCACAACTGGAATGCAGTTCTCCTTTTAAGTGTACATTTCCACTTGCGCTGTTTTAGATGTACACTTTTCCTGTGCTGGTCCTCTTTTTTTTTCTTATTACAAAATAAAGATAGCCGGTGGAAGATGTTTTATAAAAGCTTACCCGTGTTGTGAGCAGACAATTTTATTGTATTCTTCTATGTTGTAAGCCGCCCTGAGTCCTGAGGGAGTTGGGCGGCATATAAATTAAATTAAATAATAATAATAATAAATAATAATTGCAAGACAACTGAAGAATGCCTATGACTCATCATCAGGATGGATGACCCAGAAGCATTGTTTATTTTGTCATATGTGTAGGATTTTTAAAAGAACATAACAATACTATTCTATAAATAGGACCGCTTTTTTAAAAAAAAAAAAAAATCTTCCATTTTTGTTTCAGACCATGTAACACACTAGCAAAATAGGACTGAAAAAAATAGTTCCATTTAATTAACAGTAACAGTCCAGAAATATTAGCATGTTTGATAAAATATTGGAAAGAAATCCCTATCCTGATAAATGCCTAAGAGAAACTGAAAGATTTGGGAGAGAGAAATTAGTAAGCCTGTTCACCAATGTCAGAGAAGCAAGTCTCTAGTAATAACCAAAAATCAAAATGCAACAGCTGTATTTTGCTGATTATTTCACTGGAAATGGTAGACAAAGAGTAGATTCAAATCCTAATACTGTCATGGCGTGACCTGTCATTATTCCCCAATATGCCTACCTCACAAAAATGTTGAAAATAAAATAAAAAAATAAGAGAGACAGCATTAAGTTACCTCAAGAAAGGTAAGGTTTACAAAAGTAATAAATAATATTTTCCCCAACGTAATAGGGCAGAATTTGCTAATAGATTTAATTTATTTATTTAAAATATTTATATAGCTATACATTTTCAACCAACTCTGGACTGCTCCCAATCAATCCAATTAGATGTTCATTACTGGTGAATAACACAAAAATTGTCACCTTTTTCCTCTCAGCTTTATAAGGAATAGGGAATGGTGACATCAAATGTTTAATAAACTGGAGCAGGGGTGTCAAACTCACGTCATCAAGGCAGCGTCATGTGACGCATTGGGACTTTCCCCCCCTTCGCTAAACCGGGGAGGGGCAGGGCCAGCAAGTGACGCATCTGCCCCACAGGCCATGAGTTTGACACCTCTGAACTGGAGGGAAGCACCATAAATTGGCCCATCTTCCAAAGTTACTACTACAGTACTCCAATCTCCATAGACATTGCCTTTACTACTGCTTTGTTCTTGGGTCACTGCTTTTAAATAGAAAAATGTGTTAATTTTGGATGTTTACAAGCAATAAAAACAAGCTGGCATATAATCAGTCATAATTACTATGTATCACTATTCATAAGACAGTGTCTCAAAAAGCTAAGATAAAAGCAGTATGTAAATATTACATTAAAGTACTGAAAACAGTTTAAAAGAGTAAATAGAAAAAAGTCCTGACTAATTTTGTTCATGAAAAGCTTCTGAGCAAGAATTCTACCATTTTGGAATTGCTTCATGTGTGCCAAATAAACAGACCTTGGTGAGCTTCAAAACGGATGCAGTTAAGAGAATTACTACATTGATTGGGAAATGCCAGGAAAACAACTTTCCTGTTTTGCCCTGATTCAGTGTGAAGAGCTTATAATTTCCCCAGTTCTGAAAAAGTGGAAGCTAATCTATATATAGAACTGACCAATTACGGTAATCAGGACAAGCTCAACCGACAGATCCCAGAAACCAGTCGAATTACACAGCCAAAAATGGGGCTCAGACTCTTTCCTTAACTGCTGATGTAAGAACTTTGAAAGCAGTAAGAGGGTGCGGAAAACATTAAATGGACAAAACATTACTATTATGGAGAAAAAAACATTAAATGCAGAGGTGCAGAAAATATTAAATTAACATTTAATGCAGAACACATTACAATGGCTAATTATCTCAGGAGGAGCAATCCCATTCTTTACATCAGGGGTGTCAAACTCGCAGCGTCACAGCAGCATCACATGACGTATCGGGACTGCATTCCCCTTTGCTAAACCCGGTGTGGGCGTGGCCAGGGTGCGATGTATCCGGCCCGCGTGCCAGGAGTTTGATAGCCCTGCTTTACATAATAGGAATGTTACCTATCAAATAGCTTTTACGTTCTGGGTTTTAATGGAGTTTTTAATTTGGTTTTAAAGGTTACAGACAAAGAGACATGATAGTTATGGAAGAATACAGATGTTCTTCCAAAGGAATTCTGGGGTGAAGGAAAACCAGAGGCAACTCCCATGAGTATTTTATATCAGCTACGTAACAAATTCAGATGGATCGGATGCATCTAGCATAGATTAAGTGGAAGGAGGGTAGACAGTAGAACAGGGGTGTCAACTCGCATTGTCACGGCAGCGTCACATGACGTATCGTGACTTTTTCCCCCTTCGCTAAACCGGTCGTGGGCATGGCCAGCGTGTGACGCATCTGGCCCATGGGCCAATAGCTGTGCAGTGGAAAGAAGGGGAAGTAACAACCGTAATTGCTAGGAACCGTTTCCCAAAATTAACCATCAACACATGGTACTTAATAGAATGCTTACTTGCCAGCACCACTACATGTCACTGAAAGAGTGAAGGCTGACATTCCTTCCATAAGTGTTTGTTTCATCTCAGCAGGGCTGCTGGTCAGGGAGCGTTTCATCATGTCAATCTCTCCTTCCATCTAAAACCTAGCTTTAAAAACAGCACCATCAGGCCTCGCCTTCTCTTCCTGCAGAATAAGCCCAGAGATAGTCAGATTCGGGCCATTTTTGCGCAGACCCAGAACTACTGTATTGTCTTCTTCCAACAAAAACACCTCTGATTTCCTCTGATAACTTTCTGTGGGTTTTTACAAGGAATGATTGTTTGCTATTGTGCATGGTTATGTTTAATATGTTGTTCTTTAATCAGGTTTAGTCTTGACCCTATTTAATATTTCACAATTTATTATGATTGTATATTTTACATTTTAATTGCAATTTGCTTTTTATGGTTTCTTCTATAGATTGTAGTCTATCAATATATTGAATTGAACAAAGCACTACCCACATCATAAATTAGATTATGACGGACTTTGTTTCTGCTTCCTGCACCAGTAAAGTAGGAGCAGAAACTACATGAAGGCTTCTTCCATTATTAGAAATGAAAATGACACGTTATATAATTAGCAGAAATCTGAAACTGAAAAACACCTTTGCGTTGCTAGTCATGGTAAGGTTTTTAGACCAATTTTATTTTCATGTCTATCCCTAGAACAATATTTTTTCAAGATTGACACCTTTAACATGTGTGGACTTTTATTCCCAGAATTCCTCAGGCAGCCTTGCTGGTCCCCCTTGTTGGCTGGGAAACTGTGGGATTTGAAGCCCACACATTTTAAAATTGCAAAAGTTGAGAAATACTGCCCTTAGAACATCTACCAGAACAGTAATATTTTACATATAACTTGAGACATTATACATTGGCATTTTAACTAAATTCCAAATTAACCCTTCATCTGCAAAATGTCAATAATCACAAATAGAATATAAAGATTTTCGCAGTAAAAAAACAGAAAAGTCTAGTATATATACTCTAAGTACTTCCAAAGAATTTTATAAGCACGATCTGTTCTGACCTAGGCTTCACAAAATCACAAAGCAGATTCCTTGTCCCGACAAAACCCCTTTTTATTAGTCTAATGTAAATCAACTTTTGTGACCTTCTGACAAGCAAGGTCAATAGGGAAGCCAGATTCATTTAACAACCAGCTAGCTAACTTAATAACTGCAATGATTCACTTAACAACTGTAGCAAGAAAAGTTGTAAAATGATGCTAAACTCACTCAACAAATGTTTCACTTGGCAACAGAAATTTTGGGCTGAATTAAGTAAAAAATCAGCATTGTATTTTGTTAGTTCAGGTTTCTCTAGAGCTAGTGAATTATTTTCCCAACTACTCTGCCCAGCATTACAATTTGGTGTTTATACATCCACTTTTACTGTTTGCCTCTGTTGCCAGTTCTTTTGTCCCTAAATAACAATTAGAGGACTGAATTATTTATTTATCTTATTCACATTTCACAATTAGAATAGCTATTTGGTGTCTACTTCATTTTGAAGTATTGCTTGCTTCACTGAGGTCAGAAAATACTGTATCTCCAAGCGCTGACCTTGCAACACTCCAAAAAAAAAATAAGTTTGATCTTTCCTTCCAAACAGTTGATAGTTTGGGAATAGTTGTGGCAGTTTCTAAACCTGTTACTGAATCACAAGACATCAGGCTGGACTTAGAATGAACTATGTTAGCACAAGGCCATAATTTGGCAAAGACCAGAAACTTCACCCTATTATAAAAACTCCACTAAATTAAAGATTCTATTGTGGATTTTGGCTTGGGACAATATTTGGACATGGTTAAGCTTTACAACTATTATAGTTTAGTCTCAGCCTTTTTTGGAGTGTTCCATACATTTGGAATGTCGTAGGCACCCGCACAAAATGATCCCCATGGTGGATATCATCTATCATGAATGAAGGGAAATAAAGATACGTGTTCCAGGATAATGATGCAAGATCAAATTTGGGTTGGTTACCGGGACCAGAGTAAATCTATGGTCCCAAGAATGACCCAGATTTGATCTTGATATCATCTGTCACCAAACATCAATTTATCAAATGAGAAAAATAGACATTTTCCCGTTATTCCTTCCCTACAGATGTTTCGTAACATTGCCCAAGCTTCTTTCTTTCTTTCTTTCTTTCTTTCTTTCTTTCTTTCTTTCTTTCTTTCTTTCTTTCTTTCTTTCTTTCT
>JANHGC010003789.1:89458-113469 GCA_027560395.1 Boaedon fuliginosus | reverse complement strand
TAGGACCATCTCCAGCCTACCTGTCTTCCGCAAAGCTGTCAAGACCTGGCTTTGTACACAAGCGTGGACCTGACTCCTGGTACCCTCTCCCCAGAGATGTAATGTTATATGATTGGATGAATGAATGTGTTTTAACTATTTTTATGTATAGGACTGTTTTATTATGATTGTTAGCCGCCTCGAGTTCCCTTTGGGGTGAAGAGAGGCGGGGTATAAATTTAATAAATAATAATAATAGTAATAGTAATAGTAATAGTAATAATAATAATAATAATAATAATAATAATAATAATAATAATGGGAGAAAAATAATAGACTGGCGGGACAAAAAAAGAACTAAAATATCAGTTAACAGCTGAACGTGAATATATCAATGTTTCTAAACCTCGACAGTTTTAAGATATGTGAACTTCAACTTCCAGAATTCCTTAGCCAACCATGCTGGCTGGGGAATTTGGGGAGCTGAAGTCCACGCATCTTGAAGTTGCTGAGGTTGAGAAACACTGGACTGTATTACCAGTATCTGCTTATTCATTATTACAATACTGTAAAAAGTCTGATTGCTGTCAGGACCACCTCTGACTCTGACTTTGCCTTGCTACTTTGATCTCTTCCTGAAAAGCTGTACCTCTTGGAATCCTGCTCCTAGACTTTGAACCAGACCACCACCCATATTGGTTTCTTGGATCTTTGGGGTGCTTTCTGACCTAATTTTGCCACAGCTCTGGACTTGTTTGCTTGGATTTCCTCTCAGGCAAGTGGTTCAAAGGGGCTTTGACTTGCATTTAAGGTACATCAGTAACTATGCCTTCTATTTTTGCTATATCTATTCTCCATCCTTGTAAATTATTAGTTATATCTATGGACACATGAGTGTGCTGACTGTGATCATGGCAACTGGGCATTTGGAGAAATCAGAGGTGGATAATAATTGTTGTGCCTTACCCTCCAATATCTAAGAGGCTGCACTACCAGAAGAATAACCAATAAGCAATAGATTTGGTCTGAAGAAGGAGCACATACCAAGCTTTATTGCAATGTCTGTTGGGTTATTTCTTAACTGGAAAGAGGACCCCAAAGAATGGAAAAGCAAAGATTTTTGTAGAAGTTGAGGGCTACAAGGCAAAACCCTACCCAACACACATTAGAGGCTGTGCTACCATGAGATGTGGTGAAATCAGAGGTGGTATTCAGCAAGTTCTGACAGGTTCCAGAGAACCAGTAGCGATAATTTTGATTGATTCAGAGAACCAGTAAATACCACCTTTGATTGGCTGACACTGGCAAATACCACCTCTGATTGGATACCACCACTGGGTGAAATGTAGTCTGGATTACCAGGAGGAAGGTGCTGCTTTCCAGAGGACCAAATAACAGCCATGTTTAGATAGTTTCCTCAGGAGAAAGAGGATCAAGATAGCCCTTCCCTAACAGTTCACAGGGTATATTTCCAATGATGCAAGAATGTTGCTTTAGTTGTGCAAGATTTCTATCTATAGGTGAGGAGCAATAAAGGAAACAGCTAGGAAGTAACTTTGTTGGTTTTGTGATGAGATAACTTCATCATAAGAACTCTATGTTTAGTACTTTGGAGTGGCAATGGCAATATTTTAAACTATATATATTTATTCCTAAATTACACTTAGAAGAAATTAAGCTATTTCTGGGCAGAATGTGGGAGCTAGTTTTGGCAAAATCAGGTTGTCCGCAAGAAGATCGGCTAGGTACAGGAACACAGTGTGAACAAGCCAATATCCTGGGCAGGATCTGGAAGGGTTTGGGAGGGTGAGTCCCCCTGTTCCTTCCAATCTCCCCTTCTGGCCCTCAGCTCTCAATCCATCAATCAGCAAACCCCATGCCTGGAGCCTCTGACTTCCAGCTGAGTTTCAGGCCTGCCTTTAATAAAGCTTCTCTTGGCAGCCCTGACATTACTGAACCCTGGCCAGAGGGAAAGGTCTCCCTCTCTCAGAAAGAGAAATGGGAAATTAACACTCATGATTTTACTTTTGACCTCTGGTTACTCAGGAATACTTTTACTCATTGTATTGCTTCATTCAATGTTTTCATCCCAATTATGTAATAGGGTGCGGTGTGCCATTCAGGGTCAGCAGACTGGAGCAGCCTATAAGTCCAGTGTATATATTTACCTCTCACTGCATTTCTTTTCTAACAGCTTTCCTAGCTGTTGTAACAAACTATCATTTTTTTCTTTTTTTTTTAAATCTGCACATGCAAAGGAAACAGAAACATGGTTCATTTCCTTACCAGTGCTTTATAGTGCCTTCTAGAGTTCTGCCAACAAACTATTTCTGTGCCAAAATAATAGTAATACAGACAGATTTTTTATATCACTTCAGTAATGGCTGGGGGATGCTATACAGACTTAATAAGTCACTCGTGTGAAAAAGACCTTCAGTCTGGCCAAACCACTGACCACTGAGTCAGTGCCAACTTTTCTGATACAAAGCAAACCAGAACAGGGCGAGATGATGCTGGTTTGTCTGTCTACCACTAGAGGGCAATGGCACAGATGCATATTACAGAAAGACTTAATACTGTAATTCTACAGTACTACTGTAGATAGCAACTGAATGCAAAGTTTAAAGCAACACGCAGTTATATGATGTCAGTTTACTGTGGGGTTTCCTTTTGAGGCGGAGGAGAAATTTAAAAATGCATATATATTTTTTAAGATTTGGTGACTGGGAGGACCACATACGGTAGCAGAAAGCCAATTCTCATTAAAGGTGTTTCTGTAGCTGGAGGTTCAACCTATCCGGTCACCTATTTTGCTCAAATCCTTATAGTATGAGAATTGCTAGAACCACATTACATTAGTGTAATAAAAACATGCTTATGAAAAAGGAGAAGATACTGAACTAGATAGGTTCATCCATGTGTACAATGAGGGAGACAGAAATAACTACAGTAAAAACTTGGTTCACAACCGGGCATTCGCAAACCAAGGTTCCACTGTAAAAGTTCTTTTCTGTGTAGGGCACTTCTGATATTTGTTTTATTTTTGTAAGATGGGTATTTATACAGATCTCTTATTTATGAAGGAAGGTCTCTATTTTCTGGTGTTTCTCCCTGATCAAACATAGCCCTGCCTGCAAAGGTCTCCTGATACTGAGCGACTCAGACTCCATCATTCCAGACTACTGGCAAAGCTAGCTAGAACTGATGAAAGTCAGAGAGCCAAGATCATCTGGAAGTGATTGTCCCAGTTTCTCTTGCCAGAAGTTAATCTGTTCTGGGAAGAAGGAGCGGGATGGAACCATCTAGCTCAGAAGTGTCAAACTGGCGGCCCATGGGCCGGATGTGTCATGCACAGGCCACACCCACCCCAGCTCCGCAAAGGGGAAAAATGCCGTGATATGTCATGTGACAGCGATGTGACGCTGCGAGTTTGACACCCGTGACCTAGCTTTTTTCTTCCAAGGCAGCAGTCCTAAATACATTTACTTTTAAACAAACATGCTTAAAATTAGGCTGCAAGGCAATAATCCCTTAAGTCGTTTTTTAAAATGTGCTCCTTATCTGTATGTAAGATTCCTAGGTAAACTCCCCACATACTTGCCTTCGTTGAATATTTGTCCATGTTTGCTAATAGTTTTCTGTAAAACATCTGTTCAGCATACTTTGGATTTTATTTTAAATCTAATTTTGATCTATTTATTAAGATGCTCTGCTTCCAAAGCCAATATAAATCTGACTCTTGCAGAGACAGCAAATGAAGCATTGTTGCATCCTTCCCCAGTTTGGTGTCTTTCAAATGCTTTGAACTAAACTTCCAACACCAGACACAGTACAAGTTTACAGAGAATGGTGATAGTTGTAATCCATGTCTACACAATATATACATATAGATTGCTTTATAGGAGGCAAGACTTCAGCACTATAAATGATGAATTTCAGACTCTATGTGAGGCTAGAAGCATTCTAAGCTGTGGTCTGTATTTCATCACTTAACAAAGAAGGAAGGTTGCAAGTTCAAACCCTTCAAGGTCACTGAAGTATTTATTTATTGATGTTCCAATCATGTCTGAGTGGCTTACAGACCTCCGAAGACAAATAAAATTAAAAATAATATATAACAAACACCCCTTCCTTCCTCCCTCCCTCCATCCAAAGAACTAAAATATGGACAAACCATTTCTAATTAATGGCAATTCTAAAAAAAAATTACAACAATTATGTGTGTGTGTGTGTGTATGTGTGTGTAATATTTTATATTTTTATATTTATAGGAGTTAGTGGGTAGGGAAACCAGTATTTAAATAAATGCATGTTTAATTACCCTGTAAAAACTTCTAGAAGACAGTAAGAAAGGATGGTCACAAATAAACAATTCCTTAAAGTCATCTGGTCCTGAGTTATTTAAAGACTAATACATCCTAAACTTAATTTGGCAGGAGAGTGGCAATTTGTGCAGTAGCTTTACCATAAGCTCAACAACCATAGAATTATAATAAAATAGACACTTCCATATTTCCCATTGCACAGAAAATAAATATATTCAATCTCTGCATTTTGGATAACATCAGTCTCCTTCACATTTGCTGTCAGGAACTCTACAGCAAATGAATTTAAATTTATCAGAAAGGGAATTTCCCAAATGCATTTCTGAATGGCATGTTATCAACGTGACATCATTACTATAGGTCTGGTTCCTTTTAACGTTTAACAGCTGTTGCATTCAGCCAGCTCATCGCCCTAGAAATAAACAAACTTGTGATCATATAAAGAGATCCTCATGATTGATTAGAATGCTTTTCGGTTAGATGAAACACCATAAATGTAATGACTGTTGAGCTTCTTGGTTTAAACCCATCTTTCTCCCCTGCAAATGCTTTATCCCTGAAAAGCCAGTCTAATTTCCAGTAAAGGTGCTTGGAACAGAGTTTATTGATTTTGCTTATAAGCCAAATTAAATGATAGTTTGCTGGGTCACATTTGTCTCCTTTTGATCAAAGCTGGCATTTGATAAATACAAACTCTGACCAAGGCTGGTAATCTATTGAGAATAGACTAGCACTTTTGATTATGAGAATAAATGAAACTTTTTTAACATGGGTCAGATACACTTCCTCAGGGTGCCTTTCAATATTATTTCCTATTCAAACCTGGATCAAATAAATGTGTGTTGTAGCACCTCTCTTTTAAAAAAATAAATAAATTGAACATTAATTCCATAGTTCAACTTTTGTAAAAAAAAAATTCTATCACCTAAATTGGCAAATAAATCTGTGTCACTTCTACTTTACACTGATGTTGCATGTATCTTATTTTCCATGCAAATTAGTTTAAGATCAGACTTCCAAGCTTATGTTATGTTGTGAAAAGAAAAGACTAAGAATCTTCTAGAAGGCTAAAAGATTAATTATCTAGAAGGTTGAAAGTTGCAATCCTGCTGGAGAATAAATGGCACTTGTAGAGACCAAACAAAGTCATTGAAATATCTAAGAATTATTTGAAACTTCTATGGTGTGGAGGAAACAAATAAAAATTGCGATTGACTATGCCGATAAAATAATTAGATTATTATTAGATTATCAGAACCCTGATTTTTACCAGTAACAGAGATAGTAATCATGGAGCCTTCTCCTCTAACTATTCGTAAGGCCAGATGATTAGCCTTCTGCTAATATAGCTTGCAAATTTGCAAGCTATGGGGAGGACCCTGGGGAGGAGCTGTTGCAGCCAGGACTGGAGCAGGGCGTCTGCCCCTCTCGCCAGGTGGCCAGAGTACTGGCTGTAGAACCGTGGCAGTTGTCCAGATGAGTGACATGCAAACAAGTTCAGGACCATTGGCATGAAGTGTAGGGTTAGTTCCTGGAACACCTCGGGTGCAGCCTCCACTCTTCGCCATCAAGGTGGGAGCAACTTAGCCAATTCACTGTGATGTTGTCCTTGCCCAGGATGAACTTTGCCCTTATGGACTTCAGGTGACACTCTGCCCACAGAAAGATCTGTTGCAAGAGAGCTTGGAGTTTCGGGGATTTCGTGCCCCCCTGGCGATTTAGGAATGCCTTCGTGCAAACCTTGTCCATAAAGATGAGTATGTCTCTGCTGGAAACCTGGGGTTCCAGGCTCTGCAGTGCCAGGAGAACAGTCCTGAGCTCTAGAAAGTTTATGTGTTGCTGGGCCTCCAGCCGAGACCAAGTGCCCTGGGTGACCCTTCCGGCAAGTTATGCACCCCAACCCTTGAAGCTGGCATCCATGTATAGGCACAGTTGTTCCTCCACCCTGATCGGAGAGCCCCTGGGAAGAGTTTGCGGCAGCTGCCAGCAGAGGAGGTCCTCGCAGGTGGTCATGTTCATCTTAATAGCCCTCTTCCTGTGTTGGACAATTTGTGACTGGAAGGGGATCAAAAGACTCTGAAGGGTCTTCGAGTGGAATTTTGTCCATGGAACAATCCTGCTGCATGAGATGAACATTCCAAGTAATTTGGAGAGGAGCAACATGTCCGGTTTCCATTCCAGTAGGATCTGGTCCAACAAAGGGTGGATCCTGCCCATCCGCTCTGGGGAGAGGTAAACTTGGAAGGCCAAGGAATCGATCACCGCTCTGAGGTGAAGGATAGACTGGGAGGGAGGGAGCCAGCTTTTCTCCCAGTTTATCAAAAACCCCAGAGAGGAGAGAAGACCAACAGTCCGATCCAGATGTTTCATGGCTAGCTCTAGGGAGGAGACTCTGACCAGGATGTCATCTACATAGGGGAATGCGGCAATGCCTTGAAGATGGAGGTGAGCGATTGCCGTCACCAAGTGCTTGGTGAAGACCCTGGGAGCGGAAGCCAAACCAAAAGGAAGTGTCCTGAATTGAAAATGACCGCTGTTATAGCAGAAATGGAGAAACTGTCAGTGCTCCTGGAGGATGGGGACATGTAGGTAGGCCTCCTTCAAGTCCAGGGAGGCCATGAAATCTCCCCTCCGGATGGACTGGAATATAGACCGGAAGGTCTCCATTTTGAAGCGGGGCCGGGCTAAGTGGGCTATGTTTACCCACTTCAGGTCCAGGATAGGCCTGGTGTCCTCTGATCTTTTGGGGACAGTGAAAAAATGGGAACAAACCCCGTGTCCCTATTGAGGCGAGGAAACCCATTCCAGAGCTACGATGTCCATCAGGTGTTGAATAGCTGACATCATGCTCAAATGCTTGAGCACACATGAAGGGCGCTTCACCTGAATGTACCTTGGGCGCGGGAGTCTGTTAAACTCTTTGCGATACCCTCAGTGGACAGTGTCCTGCACCCACCTGTCGGTCATGATGCCCTCCCAGCAGTCTTGCAAAAGGGCGAGACAGCCCCTTATGTTTGGGGGAGGATCACTTTGGCAGTCATTGCTGTGACCTGGGGCCCGATTTGGTATAGAAATGTATGGGCTGTTTAGGCTTCTGGCAGCGGGGTTGCAAGACAGGCAGCTGCCCTCTGTTAAAGCCAGATGGCAGATTGTCATTGCAGGGCTGAAAGGAGGGCTGTTTCTGATGAAAATAAGGAGTGGGGCGACGGTGCTGTCTCAAGGGCAGAATTTTCCTGTTGCCCCTAGTCTCGAGGAGGAAAGGGTCAAGATCCTCGCTGAACAGCTTGATGCCCTTGAAGGGCAGGGAGACTAGCCTACTATGGGCCGAGTCTCCACGTCCCAGTTGCACAACCAGGTGCTCCTTCTGACTGCCACTGAAGAAGCCATGGCCCTAGCCGATACCTGTAGCGCATCGCTGGTGGCATCAGCGGCAAAGGCCACCATGGAGGCTACTTTGCGCAGGTCAGCCATAGTCTCCCTAGGGAACTCATACTGCTCCAAGATCTTCTGACACTATAAGACTGCCAACCTGGTGGCGAGGGAGGCAGCCAAGGATGCCCTGAGGGTGGTCAAAGAGGCCTCGAAGGCCTTTCTAGCCGAGAATTCAACCCTCTTATTGTGAGGGTTTTTTGGGTAACCCTCTGAGTCTGTTGGCAGTGTGGCTGAGCTGCCCAGGGCAGCTACAGGGGCATCCACCACCGGTAAGCGGAAGAGGCCAGCTTGCTCTTCTGCCAGCTTGTAGAACCTCGTGGTCCTGATCCTTGAATACTTCAAGTGTGAAGGCATGGACCATTCCTTTAAAACGAGTTTCATCAAGGATGGGGGAAGGGTGAACCTGGTGGGCGGCTCTTGTGGGATGGGGAAGACTACATTTACATTGAGACCACTACTGGTGGACGGGACCACCAGAGGTTCTATTGGTTTGGATAGACCCAGATTGAGGGTTGAAACTATCACCCTAAAAAGTTTCAGGAAGGTTTCTGGGGTGAAGAGTGGCCCGAGTGGGGCTGCAGGGAGACATCGGCCTCCTCCCCCAATGAATCGCCCCCCTGCGAGGAATGGGGGACTTCGATGCCTTGGGATGCCAAGTCCTCCAGGTCCTCTGGCTCTTCGTCAGAGAATCCTGGGGAGGCCTGGGGGTAGGGCCACTGAGACCTCTGACTTAATAGCCAAGGTAAAGTCCTCCCATGATATCGAAGGGAGTGGTACCTGCATCGATCCAGGCTGGGAGTCCTGCCTAGTGTCCTCCATGACCCTGGAAAGGAAATGGGAAAACATTAAGGAGGCGTTCTTGGGGGTTGCCGGGTACTCCAGGTCCCCTCACCGTAATCCCTTCCCCCCCAATCTGATCGTGAAGGGGTTAGCTCAGCAGAGGGAGGCCCCTGATCAGTCCTTATGCCACTCCTTTCCTCCACCTTGGGGGACTCCCTTTCTTATTATTTAATTTGGGGGGGCACCCCATCCTCACTGGTGCCAGGTGGCTGGAGGGGGGGGAGTGGATCTCCTAGGATTGCCTGCCCCTCAGACCCGGTGGGAGTGAGGTATTAGGCACCCCAAAGAGGCTCTACATTGACCAGATCCCAATGATGTGTTGGCAAAATTAGCTCCTTTTAAGAGAACGAGGTGCCAGATGGAGGCCTCTCCATAATGGGGAATCCCCATACAAGGGCTGCCGGCATGCAGATCATCTCTCGATGAGGTGTCGTGGACTGGCGGTCCAGTGGCTGCATTCCCAGACTATCCTGGTGGGCCTGCACCCCATCAGGTCTCTCTAGCCTCACTAGGGAGCGCGAGGGAGGAAAAGGAGATAGGGGCCATCCCATGTGGCTGAGCGCCTGTGCACCGATTCCCGCCGGCAGGAAAGAACTGAGGCAAAAAAAGGGAGCAGAGTGATTGCTGAGGCTCGAGGAAGATGGTGGCTCCTCATTGCAGCCAAGGACAAAATTTGGTGCCGAAAACAAGGAGAGGAGGCAGTTGCGCGACGTGACCTCTCTCCATGAAATTAGGTTAGGCACAGCCTTACCCCAACAAGTAGAGCTTCTCGATGTGTAGCGGTGGTGTCTGAGGAGGGGGACAGTGGATGAAAGCCGCAAAACAGCTCGGTTCCCTTCTGTGTCACAGGGAGAAACTCTCTGATCCGAAAGGTCCCCTCGCTAGCCACCAGGAGAGAAAAGAGAAGAAAAGGTACTTTAAAGGCAAGAATAGAAAAAGAATTTGAGAGAGGCTGAAAAGCCGATCTAATGACTTGCGAGGCAAAAAAGGACTGGGGTTTTGATGCTCTGCCCCTTTTGGAGTTTGATCTTGCCTGAGAGGCAGAGCCCATTCCTACGTCACCGAGCCCATCATGGCCTCCACTGGAGAAACATTCAACATTCAACATTCAATATGATGTTGTAATAATTAAAAGGTAAACACAAATTACAAACCAAAAGGGACCTGGGTAACTTTCCTATACTGGATTTACAAAAGCAACTTGCTAAAAAAATTTGTGAGAAGGGGCAAAGAAAAAAATGAACAGAAATCAAGCTCTACAACATTATTTGAAGGATTTAAAAATTAAGATTGTGAAAAGTAAAAGGAAGCAATATAAAGTTTATTTAGTTGATCAAGTTTAAAATGATATATTGCTATCTCTAATAATCCTTAATGTATTTTTGCTAATTAGGACTGAATGATGAAATTTTAAAAATGTGTTTATAGATAAAAATGGGATATGGAAAAAAGAGATAATTTGTTGTATTTTAAAAGAAGATGAAAAGTTATTAAAACTGTTTATACTTATGACAATGAGGGAGGAAGTATTTTTATATATTTCTTTTCTTTTTCTTTACTATATTCTTTTCTTGTTTTTTCTTCTGTTCTGCTCTTTCTATATTTTCCTTTTTGCAGTTTGCATTAGTTTTTCATTAATTGCAATGTTTAATAAAATTACTATAAAAATAATTGCAATGGCAACTCATTCAGCTCAGTTATAATCCAAGAGGATTGGGAATAAGGAATAAAAGAACCTAACTGGATAATTCAGTAATGTGTTAGGGTGTTCCTGTCTTTGTCATAATGGTTACTGGCTTTGTAATGTTTGGATGGACAAAATAAATAACACATTTTTAAAAAAAAATGAGGGTAATTTCTGTATTATGGCAGCTGTTTCTTTTAGTGAGCAAGGAAAATTGCTTAATTCTAAACTGACCAGAGAAATCAAGCAGACAGCTTTGTTGTCTACTCATAGTTTAAACATTTAAACAGAATGATAGCAGAATAAGTCATGCTGAAGAGGGAATAATCTGCTAAACTCTAACTAAACAATGCTGTGAACCTCTGCGGATTTTAAAGCCAAATTTATAACGTCCTTTTCTTCAGAATATCTAGATCAGAGCCGTCATAAACAGGTGTCCAAGTTGTGCGTGATGAGAGGGGGGGTGCCAAATTAAATTTTAAAAATTATTTTTTCATTCCAAACCCACCTGTATCTGTTCACTTACATCAAATTTCCTCCTTCCAAAAGGAGTATATCAATTCAGAAAATCCATACATATTGCAAAGTGTGTTATCAACACTGCTAACATCTTCTGGTGCACATGGTGTGGTGGTTTTGGGAAGTTCAGCCTAACAAATATGAACCGTGCTGAATCTTTTTCTTTTCTTTTTTCTTTTTTTTACCTGGGGCAACTCCTTTTTTGCACAAAGGAGTCTTACAAATCAGTGATGGCCATGACCTAGAAAGCTATTATGAGCTGGATGTTCACTTCCTATTTTTGTTATTTCATTTGGCAAATCAGGGGTGGGAAACTATGGCCCTTTTATGACTTGTGGACTGCAACTCCCAGAATTCCTGAGCCAGTCATGCTATCTCAGGAATTCTGGGAGTTGAAGTCCACAAGTCATAAAGAGGCCATAGTTCCCCACCTCTGTGGTAAATGGTTGTTTATTTTGATCTACCAGGAGCAAAAAAAACTGCTTCCCAAGAAAGGGGAAGATTCACTGTTTAAAGCAGGAATTCTGCTACTCATGCAACTGCTGTCCCCACCTCTCCCTCCCCTCCCAGCCCCTTTCTCAGCAATAGCACCCCCATCATCTACTCTCAATATTGGCTTTCCTTGCAAGGTCTGAGGGAACAGAAAGCCCTTAAAGCAATCCAGGGTGATCAACAGGGGATAAGCCAGGCAGAAGAGGCCAGTCCCATAGACCCAATTAAGTGTTTACTCTGGGTAGTGAATTAGGAAGCAGAAGGTGATGGTGATAGTAACAATGAAGTCTCTATCTCTGTTGGACATGTGTTCACTGGTGGAGTCAAACTATATTAGAATATCCCAGGTTGATGTTTGTTTTATAAATCCAACACCCAACATGGCAGTTTTGAAGATCAGAAAAGAACTATTAATACACATATATTATAACATTTCTATGTATAACAGAGTATCCAACCTTGGCAACTTTAATAACTGTGGTGTTCAATTCTGCAGCCAGCCCCACTAGCTGGGGAATTCTGGGAGGTGAAGTCCCCAAATCTTAAAGTTGTCAAGGTTGGACCTCCACATATATACCATTTCTCAGTATGAAAAATTTTCCTGATACATTTTCCAACTAATCAAGAAAATAGGAATAAAGTCAGAACTTAAACACTTCTGTAGGCAAATACATAACTTGTCTTAATATAGGCAGCAAACTTCTTCAGACTTGCTTTGAAAATGATCTGCTGAAATCGTTAGAAGATAAATTAATGATTGTAAATCACTCATCACACAGAAAATATTCCTTTGTTCTTGTTCTACATGGAAGGAACAGTTCAGATCTGGACTTCAAGATAGAATGTCTTGTCATTTAAAAAAATTGTAATCTGACAACAGATTATGGACACAGATTAGAAAAAGCTTAAAGTACTCTAATAAATATTCTTTAAGAAAACTGATTTTTTTCAGCCCAATAATACTTCCATTTTAGCAGAGCGTTTAAAATCTAAAACAAGTTTTCTTATTTAATAATTTAATAAATCAGGAAAAAACAACTAGCATCTGTATTTAAAAAAAATAACATAAAGTTAAGTGCCTGTGTATTTCCATTCTGCAACACTCCTTAACAAAAATGCTTTTTGTATGATAAAAGTGTAGACTGTTATTTAACCAATAAACAAATAAGTTTGTTTTTCCCTTTGGGAAATCCATGGATATAAAAGTTTTGCTCATGTGAGGAATGTACATCTACTTGAATATTTGGAAGGAGCATCAGGGTTATTACAAAGAACAGAAGAATATTTTCTCAATTTTGATGTCTTGGGGTAGGAATCTTACATAAATTGGGAGTGTAGTCATGAGTTCTACCTTTAAAATCTTCAGGATAAAGTCACAGACGGAATACATTGATGATTCATGATATTGTAGAAGTAAGATTACGCCAACCATTCAAGGATAAAGCAATTATTGTTCCTTCCCAATTCTGAAAACAAAGTTGATGCAATCTTGTTTCCTAGATGGATTAGAGCAACAGGATCTAAAAATGAAGGAATAAGTTCTTAAATTCAGTTTTCTTTACAAATTACATATTATTAAAAGCTTTTATTTACATTGTTTGCTCTGGATCTTTGCCACATGCTAACTTTTAAGATATGCATTAAAAGTCTTATTTTTGGACCCTTTCTCCATACTAAATGAATCAGCAATTAGAAACAGTAATCTACATTTGATGGAAGAAAAGGTACAGATTGTTTGGGGTCAAAATAGCAATTTTCAAACTTGTTAGCTTTTATTCAAGATAAATCTTGAGAGGAAATACATTTTTAAAAATATGTTACAGTTAACCTGAAAAGAAACACATTAATAAACTAGACAATCAGTAAAACAATCATGTCAATTGAAATAAAGTCACTATAAAATGAGGTCATATTAAATGTTAACAATTTACCGTATATTTCTTCAGTTATTTGTTCCACCATCTTCTGAAGAATTACCGTATTTGCACTTGGGAATAGCTGTCCTAGCCATTCTAACTTTTTTGCAAAATGAAAGGGAAAGAAGAGAAATAATTTATAAATGAAGCTTTACACTGCTATTTTCCCCTACATTCTAGTGAATTTGTCAGAATTTGGGCCATGTAATTTCATGGGCACTTCCAGAAAATGCTGCTGGGAATATTCTGGATGTTATAGGTACCATTTTCAAGTTCCATGGTTTTCCCCCTTACATAAAATGTCTCCATGAAACTATTGAGCAAGGCAATGTAGACTTTTAGAGTTGTGTACAGCATAGACTTGTTATACTACTACTTGTCTACAATAAATAAACTGTATAAAAACCAAAAAATAAAAAATTAATCCAGATAATACTAATAGCTATTGTGTCTGTGTGGTACTTTGTGGGTTCAGAAAAAATGGAATTAATTCTGTTCTAAGGGATTTCTAAAGAATAAAATCCAAAGTTAAAACATATATATAGATCCATTATTGTTGTTATAACTTCAAGTGACCTCTCTAAGTTCCTCTTACTAGTTTAATCTGGTAATTCCTGTTTAGAAATGCATAACCTGACTCATGCTTTGTTAACTCTCTTGTTTTTACTACCTTCTACATGGACTTCTACATGGACCAAATGTGGCAAAGTTTTAACTAAAATTAAATATTTGTTGTGAAGGCTTTCAGCAGCTCTTAGTTCATAAGTCAAGTTCAAAATATTGGTTTTAGTTGTATAGGTGTTTATTACATAAGATATGAGGATCTACAGAACATATCTTTTCTATGTATCAAAACATGCCTTAAATTCATTAATTAAAGTCCTACTCCAAGAGGGAATGCTAGAGCCAAAGTTTTCTTGATCATAGTGTCCCAAATACAGATTTATTCTCCACAATGAAATTTGACCAGCAGCAATCTTAGCTAGTGTAAAATGACTATTACTTGTCCCCTCAAAGGGAATTCACTTGCTTACGTGTTTGCTTGCTTGTATGTCTGCGTATCTCTTTGTCTTCCATCATACTTAAATGCCACTCTACTGCTGTTGTTTTCTGTCAAATGTGCATCAGATTGGTGTATTCAGAAATATTTTATTTTACCAAAGAGAAAGGGAAGCCTTTGGTTAAAGTAACTAGATTCTTTCTCCCAAACCCTTTGTTTAACAAAGGAAGTGAAGAGATAAGTGAAGATAATGGTGTGGGGGGGGGGGAGTAGGCCAGCTTAGAAGGATAACTGTGTGATTACATCCCAATCAGAGGATGATTGGGTCAATATAAAAATGTAATAAATAAATAAATAAATAAATAAATAAATAAATAAATAAATAAATAAATAAATATTACCCAGGTTCTGGGGGCAGTTTTTACATTGAGGAAAATACATTTTGGGATAAGAAAGATTGCAAAGATGTACAGGTTTTCCCATTTTCATTTCCTGATTAGGCAGTTCCTTTAAAAATGATATGCTTATTTCCAGACTTCTGGTATTGTTCTTTTTTTTTTCCAATTCAAAATGGAATTTTATCACTGATTTTCAACTATCACATGTGACTCTGGGAGACGAAAAAATATTGTTCTGGGGCATTCTGATGTATAGTCTGCCCAGGAAAGAATGTTTTCTCCAACCACATGGGATGTAGTGACAATTAAGAGCCTACACACAGTATTGTTATAAGCTAACTGGACTCAGAGATAATAAAGTATTTTATAAAACATAAATGTAGCTTTAGCCTGGTATTGATTTTTTATTTTCATCATATATTTGATATACAAGAGGCCAGATATTTTTATATCAAATTTGCCTTCTTCTGATTAAAATAAAAATCACAACAAAAACAATCCATTATTTCCCCATTTAAAATCAATCAACAGCATATGTGACTGGTAGGGATTGGTAAGAGAGAACAAGAGAGAAAATATGTCTTGAGCACTGAGATGCAAATTCTGACTTAATTGCATGTAATGAGCTGCACAAGAATAAAGGACTGAAATTTGTGTTATGATATTTTGTCATATTTATATCACCATGATTAAGAAGAGATGCCAATGATCAACACTAAAACAACACAGATATTAATATTGTTAATTAATAAAAAGTCTAGAGATACTGGCATTGTAAAACTGGTGAGGGGATATTTATTCCTATTTTGTGGTCTTGTCTATCATTGCCCCATTTTGGTTGATATCTATAGGAATGTTCATATGGCCCTATAAAGATTAATACAGTTTAAATATCTATTTTGCTCAAATCATTATAGTATGGGAATTTATTTGCAGTTTTTATACATCCCAAAACTTGCAATTTATCATTTTTGATAAAATTGCCCAGTCTTGGCAACTTTAAGGCCTGTGGAAACTCCCAGAATTCCCAGTCAGCTGGTTGGGGAAAGCTGGGATTTGAAGCCCACAGGTCTTTAAGTTACCAAAGTTGGGCACCCCTGAGACAAATGTTTTTTATTCATGAACTTGCTTTTTATCAATGTAATGGACAGATTATCATTACTTTGTGTTTAAAATGTATGGGTTTTCTTCTATGCAAATTAGAATATTCTTGCTTCATTTTGCTCTTGGGGACTTTTTAGTATTAAAGATAAAAAATATAGACAGAAGGAAGATAACAAGGAGGTTCAGTACAGAACAATAAAAATGTATCTACAGCACCCTGTTTTAATTTGTCAATTTAAGACGTACATAGACTATAATTTCCAGAATATTCCAGTCAACACATTGGCTGGGCAACTCTCTGGGACTTATAAATCGACACACATCTTAAAATTGTTGGGATTGACAAACAGACCAATCGTACTGTAAATGTTATCAGGGGTAAAAATTGCCGCATTAGGCTGAAAAACATCTGAAGACAGCCGATTATCAGCAACAGAAAAAAAAGGACAGTTTCTTATAGTTTGCAGTAGACACCATGGCAGGTAAGCCTTTCTCTTTGGGCGCCATCGCGGCTCCTCCGTCCGCGAAATTTCCAGGCGGAGGCAGCGAAGAAAAGCGGCGTGGCCCCATTTAGCGTCGATCACACCGACCGGCGTGCTCCGTGTTGACATACACGTATTCTCCTCACCGTTGTTTCGGGTCGTTTGGGTGTTCGGTCTTAATGAAAGCACTCCATTTCCCTTTTTAAATTCAGGGCTGGTCCCCACCGAAAGGGAAGAGGGTACAGGCAGGTTTAGTTTCAGGTCTACCCTGCCAACTCGGTGTTCCCGGCTCCCTCCCGGGACTCCCCTGCGCTGCGCTCTCGGCGCTGCCGGCGAAGGAGAGGATCGCCAGCCCCGCCGCTGGGCGAAACTCCTGCCTTCCCCGCCTCTCGCAGGCTCAAAGGGCACCTGGCCGGCGCGAAGGGGCGAGGCTCCGCCTCCGCCGCCCTCGCCTTTTTCAGGCTGCCGTGAAATTCCGGCGAAACTCCCGGGCGCGGACAAGGGAGGAGGAGAAGGAGGAGAAGGTGGAAGTTCTCCTGTGTCGCCGCCGCCGCGATCCAGTGGGAGCCCTGCCGCGGATATGGGGCGCCTCTGCCAGCCTTGGCTGGGGGTCCTGGTCTTGGGAGGAACTCTGGCCGTCGCCTCTGTTACAGGTGAGAAGCGAGAGGTGCGCTCGGGAAGTTTTCGCGTCTTCTTTTCCATCGGAGCCGGCTTCTCGCCTTTCCCGACCGGTGGGGAGACGGGCTGTTCCGGGGGACATGCTGTGCGTATGTCATGTCCCCCCAAGGGGCTACTGGACGAGGGGGGAGGCTTGCCCTCTCCACAAAATGGCTGCCGTGGGGATAGGACCAGGGACAAAAACCTGTTTGATCAGAATGGCTACCTGCGCTTTCCCTTCTGTCCCCACTCCCCATCCGCAACCCACGGATGGATTCTTCCTACTTTTGCTGATCCTGATCCTTTGGGGATCATCAGGAGGACAGCTTAGCGAAGATCACCCCTTGTTTTTCTTTTGTGAGAAAGGTTAGGGGTCTTTCTTGGGGAAAATAAGAGGCTGGATCTGGTCATTGTCCGCAGCTTCGTTCCCCGTTTTCTTTCTCAAAAAGGAAAATGCCAGATAGGATAGGAAACCTGAGGGGCCCAGAGGCAGATTCTTTAGGTGTGCGGCCCTCTGGGCACCACATTGGGAATTTAGTCTAGCCTAGGCGATAGAAAAGGTACAGGAGTAACTTCATTGGGAGTAGGTAACTCCCCACTGAATGTGTGCATTGAGTTGCTGTAGTGATGTTATCTATTCACTGAAGCTTTTTTGTTTTTATGTTTGATAAACAGAAGCTTAACCTGATGACACAGCCTAGTTTCTACCAGAAACAGGTTCTTTAGAGAAGCAAAAGTTTGTTTTTTTAACTTCTTTGAAGCTAAGATCTTTAGTTACAAAGAGGTCACAAAGACAAGTCCAGAAGTTCAGGAAACTTTTTCTGCCTTGACTGCTTGAGAAGTCTCAGCGCTTGAAAAGCTGACTTGTAGCAAACTGATTAATACCTCCCGTACTTTGGTTGTTAGTGAAAAGATCTAAAGAGTTTATTATTTAAAAAACCCACTACTTTTTTTTACAAGCTAAGGTTGAACTTTGTTGTTTTCTTGTTGCCAATGTACTTAGCTAGCTAAGGGCAGAAGTACCTGTTTTCCAGTAATTGGTTGATGTGAATAAATCTTCAGAATAGCATAAGAACTCGTTCTTTTAAAGCTGTCTTAGAATGATATTTAAGCAATTATAAGTACTCTGTTCACTTTACCTTCATTTTAATTGTTTAGAAATTTTAATCTGGGTTATAAAGAGGGTGTTAGATTCTAAAGAAAAGTGATAGATGAATTTACTGTATGTACAATCCAATAATATGAATGACTGCATCAACATGAACAAGTGGTATATGATCCTAAAAAAGAAGTCCTTCCTATCTTGGCTTATGACATATAATTTTGCAGTTTGATGAGTTGGGCATGGGCACTGGTGCATCCTTTTGGAAGTGGAAGAAAAAGGAGAATGTATCTGTGGTTAAACTGACCTCCATGATTTGGGGTGGTTGCTGGAGGATCAGAGCAAATTCATATGTAATAACAATGAATGCAGTGTTTACAGGTTAATACTTAGTATTACCTTCATTAACTTGCATTAATATGAAATGCTGAGAAAGGATGCAAAGCTTGGGATATTGAGGTATTATTCTACAGAGCCAAATAACTAGGAATGTATGTGGTGACCTTAAATTGCTCAACATGAGAAGAACCTAAAATGCCCTTACTTAGATGAACAAGAGGTGTCTGCCTAATAAGGATTCCTTCTCTGCTTAGGACAAAGTACATACTTTCTACATATGAAAGTATGTTTCAAGGGGGTGCTGTACAAAAGCATGACCTTTTTCCAATGAACGCTGAAATGACCTGCGTTTGCATAAATTAATGGGTGAACTTCTGATCCAGTTAATAATATTGGCCTCCCACACAACAACATGAATATAATATAAAATGCACAGTCAAATAAGTTAGTCCTGAGTATGCTAGAGTAAAATGAGCTGGTGATATTGAGTTCTTGGGAACTGGCAGACAAGAATATTGTGCCTGTTTCTCAATCTCTTTCACAAGGATAAGTGAAGTTATATGTTGAGAATCAATACACGATTGTCAATGTCATATTGATGCTACAATACCAGTTGACAGATTTATTGTGTTTTATTAATCTAAGTGAAATATTAATATATATCGCTAGTCTATGTATGATATGCCATACGTTAAATAAATAAACCGATTGACAGAGAAGTGGGGTGGGGCATTTCTAAGAAAAGAAAAATATTATTTCTCTTTATTTACTTTCTAGACCCTTAATATAAAAATAATCCTAACAGGGTTGGAAGTAAAACCAGTTGTAAATTATTTATACATTTTTAAAAGATGGGGGAGGGCTGTATATATTTTGGCTAGCTGGCAAGCTCACACTAGCTGGGCAAAGTGGAAATTTGGTGTATGTATTTGTTCTAATAATGTGTAACTCTGTCCATAATAACCTATAAATTCAAACTGTGATCCGTCTGAGGTGAGACTCTGCAATTTAGATTGCAGGAATTGCATTTTTTCCCCTTTATAGAAAGCATGGATGTTGGGAACAATCCTAGACAAGAACTTTTCTCATTGATATGCAACATCTACCATCTTGTTGTCCCCCAGATATTTTGATTAAAGCCAATTGAAAACTCCCTTGCTTGCATTAAATCCTAAATTTATTTCTTAAAAAAATGAAATTGCCTTTCCAATTTGCTATTTGGGCCAGACTAGATATAATTTAATCTATAAAATTGGAATTAGATGTTAACATTAAAAAGCAAGAAAAGTTGCAGAGCTGATCATTCCTTTGTGTCCCTTCTTTTTTGGTTCCATCCAGAAAGGGAAAAACAGGCATGTTACAATACACATTTAAGGCCCTTATTTCATTCCTTAAACTTCCTAATCCTTACTATTCTGGGCTGATCTTTTTCCTTTTTTAGAATTTTGCAGCACCTATTTTGCCCCTCAAAATCTGTCCAAGTTGTGACTTTTATGACATTGATTAGCTACATCCCTGCACCTGAAGAGGACTGTGTCTCCCCACTTCCACTTTAAGATAATTACTTTGAAACAAGAACATTTTGCTATACCAGTAATCCTCAACTTACAATCACAATTGGGACTGGAATATTGGTTGCTGAGAGAAGTACTTGTTAACCAAGATGCATGACTGCTTCTCTCAGTGACCACAATCCTGGCATTCAGGGTTGTAATTGTTAAGCAATCTCATGAGGTCAGATGGAGTCCTAGGTAAGGACTGTGAGGTCTCAGAGGATGGCTAAGAACTGGGAGGCTTCACTCAGGAGTTGAAAATCCTCCTTCCTGAAATCCAAGCAGGATTTTCAGACCCTGAGTGAAGAGAACACTCATGCACAGCCTGTGCCAGGCCTTACCTTGCCTCTCTGCTTGGATTTCGGGTCTCTCTCATCTGTGGGAGCTGGCTGAAAGAGCTGCCTTCTGAAGGCTTTTGGTTGCCTTCTGTGCATGAAAGGGAACCAACCTCCTTTGGCTGGGTTCAGGAACAAATCTGAAATCTTTATCAGCTCCCATTCTGTACCCTGCTAAAGGACTTCAAATTCCCTTTGTGCATGGAAGGGAACTCTTTTGGTGGGGTGCAGGAACAGAGCTTCAGGATTTCAGCTCCATTTTGCACCCCTCTGAAGAAGTTCAACTCCCCTCAGTGGACAACTCTTTCAGCCAATCCACAAAGATGAAAGGGAATCTTTTCAGTAGCCAGCAGCAGCTTGCAACTTTCCCCGCTGTTTTCCCCATTGACTTCCTGGGGAAACTGGCAGAAAAGAATACAAGTGGCAGTTACATGACTGTAGGGTGCTTAGTAGCCAGTCATAAGTATAATGTTTCCAATGCTGTCATAATTCGAGACTGTTGTTAAGCAGTTGTAAGTTGAGGACTACCTGGAAAGTTTTTCTTATTAGTCTTCCTACTGGAGTCAAATTAGTCTCCTCAATTGAATAATATTTTTATCCAAAGCAAATGAATTATGGTACCAATTGTGTGTTTATAACTTGTGACTTCATTATATAGGCTGTGTGAGAAATTGTTAATGGCCAAGTAGCTTAACATATTTGCTTTGTTTCTTTTTTAGTGAGAAACCAAAGTAACTTTTCGAAAGGAAGAAGCTTAATTGGTGTTAAAACCAATTCAACAAATAAAGAAGCATACAACATAGATGACTTTGCAACCAAACTCCTTACAGGAAAACTGACTACAATTTTCCTCCCTACGATCTACATTATAGTCTTCATCATTGGCTTGCCAAGCAATGCCATGGCTCTGTGGGTTTTCTTCTTCAGAACAAAGAAGAAGCATCCTGCGGTGATCTATATGGCTAATTTGGCTCTGGCAGATCTCCTTTTCGTAATCTGGTTCCCTCTGAAAATTGCTTACCATATTAATGGCAACAACTGGATCTATGGGGAAGTCCTGTGCAAAATACTTGTTGGGTTCTTTTATGGAAATATGTACTGCTCTGTTCTTTTTATGACATGCCTCAGCGTGCAAAGGTATTGGGTAATTGCAAACCCCATATTGCACTCAAGAAAGAAGTCAGAAATTGCTATAAAAGTTTCAGCTGCAGTATGGATCCTGCTGCTGGTTGGCACAGTGCCTCTATATCTTATTAACCAAACTGTTTATATTTCTAACCTTAACATCACTACATGTCATGATGTCTTACCGCAGTCTGTGTTGGCCAAAGACATGTTTAACTACTTCCTTTCCCTGGCCATTGGAGTCTTCTTATTCCCAGCTATTCTCACAACTGGGGCTTACATTCTCATGATAAAGACTCTTAATGCTTCCATTACAGATGTAACCATTGGGAAGAAAAGGAGAAGAGCCATCAAGCTCATCATTACTGTACTTTCTACGTACTTGATCTGTTTCTTGCCTAGCAATATTCTGCTGGTGGTGCATTATGCCCAGATCAAAAGCAGTGGCGTCAGTAACATATATGCATCATATATTACTGCCCTTTGCCTTTCTACTCTAAACAGCTGCATTGATCCATTTATCTACTACTTCATTTCAAAAGACTTTAGGGATAATCTAAAAAATGCCCTCCTATGTCGAAGTGTGCGCACCACCAAGAGGATGCAAGTCTCCCTCTCTTCAAACAAATACCCAAGAAAATCACCCTCTTATTCCTCTAGTTCAAACACAACGAAGTCAACTTATTAAATTTGTGTATGACACACAGGAATGTCCGGATTTCCATGGACAGAACATGAAACCAAACTCCAGTAACATTTAGTAAACAAATGTTTACGATTGGTAGACCTTCTTTCCATACAAAATTATATGAAGAAGCATGTTCATTACAAAGGGAAAAATCAAGGTGGCACCCCTGATACGGACAATATAATATATTTGAGTTTGGGTTTAGACCAGGGGTGTCCAAACTTTTTGCAAGGAGGGCCAGATGCGATGAGCTGAAACTGTGTGGGGGCTGACCATTCAGCCTGATATTCTTTGAACCATTAAAATTAAATGCAAATGAACTATTTTATGACTAGTGCGGGGGAAGGGAAAACCACATGCTGGTGGGGAGAAGAGGCTGCAGGCCTCTCAAAATTTGAAAAAGGGCCGCAATTGGCCCCTGGACATGCCTGGTTTAGGCCAATACAAGACAGGATTATTTTTACAAGTGATTTGCAGGTGTGCAAATAAGATTTTTCATATTGATGTTAAACAAACAGGCATCTTGCATCCAGGCACAAGTGATGATCCTAACTAATATTAACTAGTTTGAGATTTTAGACAACTTCTGATTTATAAGAACAGGGGGAACTGTAGAAGAACATACATGAGTAATTTTATGTGTTTGCCAAACCTGTCTTTTTTTAATCCAAGATCTATGAAAGCCCTGGAATACTGTATTATTAATATCCCAGTGACTATTCCTTGCACTAATATACTTAATACTTTTATTTTAACTATGCTGTGAATATGCAATGTTTCCAGTAATGTAAGTTTACTGCAGTATTTTAAATGTTTTTAATTAAATAAAGGAACACTTTTATATACTTATTTGAGTTTGTTTGGATTGATAAGAAATGTATGAAATTTGCTTTCACTTTACCAAAGTTCTTTCTTCGTGTGAAAGTTCCATTTTCTTCTCACTGGCTCCAAATGAAATAAAGATTTAAGAACCACTTCTCCAAAGCAGTGAATGGATCAATAGAAGAACTGGTTGATTTCATTTCTCTGTTGTAAGATCCCCACCAGGGTCATAAGTGTGTCTAGCCAGGCTTCCTGTCCACCTAATTATACTTTATTAAATTTAATTTCTGCTAGAAAAAAATCGAAGCTGGCCCATTCCAAAGCAAGAGCATTTAGCACCATCTTATCTGTTTTCTTAAAATACTCCCGTCGGCTTTCTCAGGAAACAGTGACTGAGTGGCTTTAGCCTACTGCTTTTTTGAAATGTAGTCACCTGTCCAAACACACACACATATACACACACACACACAAGCCCACAATGGAAAACCAGTGAGAAAAAGCATCTGGCAGGGGCTGAGAGAAACATCTTTCCAAAATCAATTTCCGTGAACTTAAGGCATGGTCTCCTAGAGGAGATATTTTGTAGGAGCATCACTAACACACTCGCAACATTTTAAATATTTTCATTAATACCCCAATGTTTGCCTATTCTCTGCCCCTTGCCCCCACTTGTCTGTTTTATAGCATCTTTTGTACTGAAAGTGTTTTGCCATTTATTTTAATTGCTCATACCAGCATTTTAACTTAGATTGCAACTTGCTTGAAATCTTTATCTCTGTAATTAAAAAGTAAACACTTTTCTCATCTCTGACAATGGAGACTGCTCCTGAATTGGGCATGGCAGGATGCAGTTATCAAAACAATGATAAATGATTTTTCTCAGTAATTCAGTTATAGGCTAAGGAGATATTTTGGAGATCCAATCCAGGTCTCTATTTTATTTGGTCTTATAAATATGTTTGAAAAAAGCATTAGTAAACTAATGTAGGCAAGTCAATGTTTGTAAATGTTTAAAAAATAGTAGAAGGACCAGCTTGAACTTCTCATGACTCAAGAACGCCCCCCTTTTAAGCTGACTAATATTAGTACTTAAGAACTTTCTTTGTTTTTAGTAAATAGTGTATCCTACCTTTTTCCTCTAAAGCAGTGGTTCTCAACCTTCCTAATGCCACGACCCTTTAATACAGTTCCTCCTGTTGTGGTGACCCCCAACCATAAA
>JANHGC010003789.1:58740-71425 GCA_027560395.1 Boaedon fuliginosus | reverse complement strand
TTCTGGGAGTTGAAGTCCACAAGTCTTAAAGTGCCCAAGTTTCGACACCCCTGTCCTATACCCTCCCCGTTGCGCCAAGAGTCTTGTGGGGCTCCTTCTGCGCGGCGCCCCCTCTGAGCTCTTCTGTCTTTTGTGTCTCCAGGGGCGGCAGGACGCCTTCGCGGACGGGCCGGTCCTGCTGTTCAACCAGGAGCTGAAAAGGCAACTCTCCGGCGAGCAGATCTACCGACGGGCGCTGCGTGAGTGTTTCCTAAGGCGGGCGGGCGGCGCGGCGAAGTTGCGGGCGAGCTCGGGCGGACGGGAAGGGAGCGGGCAGCCGCGGCGGAGAGTTGTGTTGAGTAGCCAGCCGGAGCTGCGGGAAGGGAGTAAGAGAGGTTCGCGGAAGAGGTGGGAGGGAAGAAGCCGGCCGGGATGGCGACACCGGTAGGTGATCAGTGGTGGTGGTGGTGGTGGTGGTGGGGTTTGATGGGAATTCTCTCGCGGCCGGAGAAGCTGTGGGTCAGAACAGAAGGCGCTGCTGCTACCGATCTCCGCACGCCACGACTTAAAAAGGTTTAGACGTGAGTTCAAGTGACCTTGATCCCAGCCCTAGACTGAAAACGGGAGCCGGTGTGTTGTCTCCCTGGGTGCGGTGAAACTTAGGCAGGGGTGGCTTCCCGCAAGAGAGAAACGACGAGACATCGTCCGGGCGCCCTTTCTAAGCGCCAGTTTTGGTAAGAGCGCAGATGAAGCTATTGGAGCTGTGTGCGGAGCGCTTGTCCAGAGCGATCGGCTGGAGCAAAAAAACTTTCTGAGAGCAACCAATGCTTCGCAGTCTGTGGCATTCCACCTCCGGTACTGTGTTTCTGTTGCCAACGTCGCCTGGAAAGAGCGGGGGTGGGGGTCAGATCTTCCTTTTTGAGGGGTATCATGAATACTGCCAAAATAATGTCCCAAAGGTGTTTTTTCAAGGGACAACCGGAATGTCTGTTTTTTCTTTAAAGACCTTTTGCATGAAGATGAAGCTGATTGGATGAAGTTGCTTCTCAGCTGAAGAAGCTTCTTGGATGAGAAGCAAAACGTCTGTTAAAAAAAACCCCCATAATGTCCAGTTGCCTCTTGAAAAAGCACCTTTGGGACATCCATGGCCTGGATGACTGAAAATCTCCATAGACATTGCCAAAATAAGTTTTGAATAAGTTATTTCAGAGGCAGATAATGGGAAATCTCTGCTCTTGGAACTGTCAACCAGAAAGAAGAAAAAGTTTATAGTGGTTTGTTCAGCTGGATGGATGGGGAACACCTGAGGATGCTTGTGACTGAGAGATTAGTCCAACCTTCTCCAATCTGATGTCTTTTGGACAATCGGGGCCACCGGTTGCACCTGGAGAACATTGATAACATCTGAAGCTAGACAAGAGAAAATAAGATTCTGGAGTTTTCTTTTCAGTTGGGTTTCCACCAGTGGGGGAAGGTGCAGTAGAAGAGGAGATAGGAGAAAAATTATGGGTGGGATATAGATAGTGGTAGCAATCTGTACTGGGTGCCTAAGAATGGACCTGCATAACTTTATGTTGTTTCACTTGTGAGCTGGGAATGGTTCCAGCTTCCGAGGAGATATCAGTTGGTACTTTGGAGTTGAGAGGAGATATATTTAAATATGTTTTCATGCGTGGTCTCCTTCCTCATGACTAAACATGACTACATGTCAATGCTGAACCTGTATATTGGGACAGATTCCAAAACTTGCTCCTAACCCTGTGGGGCAAAATTCCAAGGCATCTTTCTCCAGATGCCCTATGTAGGAATGGGATTTCAGTCCCCTAAATGTCTGTACCACTTAACTGCAAGACTCTAAGATGGGAAAGGGTACCAGAAGCAACGTTTTTCAGGGAGAACGTTTTTCAGGGAGGATTGTGGCAAGGATCTGAGAGGATCTCCGTGTCCTATGCCAAGTACGAAATGGCAATGAAACATGAAGGCTATTTCCATTCCTAGCCCAATATCTTTGTTTAGCAGTGCAACAAGAAGGGAAGCAGTTCGCATAAGGGAAAAATATAGAAAACATGGGGTTTAGAATAAGATGAGTTGCAAGAGAAAAAGATTGCAGAAACGCAGAGAAAAGCTTCACTGCCTATTAACTCTACAGTTAACTCTACAGTTAACTCTACAGGCTGTGGCGGTGCTGTGGTTAGAATGCAATACTGCAGGCTAATTCTGCTGATTGCCAATTGCCAGCAGTTCAGCAGTTTGATTCTCACTGGCTCAAAGTTGATTCAGCTTTCCATCCTTCCAAGGTGGGTAAAATGAGGACCCAAATTCTTGGGTCTTGACTCTGTAAATTGGTTAGAAAAGGTTGTAAAGCACTTTAAAGTGGTATACTGTATAAGTCTAAGTGCTATTGCTATTATGCCATGTAGCCAAATACACTCTCATGGGTGTGTTTGTTAGTTCTCCAAAGGCTCATCTCTGTTGACATCTCCTCTGTTTCTCTACAATACCTCTGTTTCATCCTTTTAACTGGCATCTCAGGGATTAAACAGAGACATTAATACATGCAACATTTACACATAGTACTAGATCACAATATAGTTTGTGTGGTTTTGGCTTGGTGTATTACATGAATATGCCACTGTAGTTTGTATATCACATTTTATGGCTTAGCACATTGCCCAAACCCAGCTAATTGTGGAGTGTAGCGGTTATGATTAAATAAACCATATATTACCATAATGTATGAATCCACTCAATTGCTGATACATGGTACTTTCCCCATGTCTGTTTTTCATGAATAACAAAATGCAGACTTTAAAATCTTCTGGAAAATGGAAGGAAAGAAAGTATACAGCTTGCCTCCTGTTGCATGACTTTGGGACTTTCTCTTCTGTCACCTTCCATGGCACAAAAAACTCCTGAGCAATTTCTGTATTCTGAAGTGTTCTCACCGTGTCGCCTTCATCCCATTCCCCAGGCTACAAGTGAGATAAGCTTAAGCCATATTCCCTATTTCATGTTAAAGTTCCGCTTTTCCTCCCTTTTGCCTATCCTGTCCTGGGTTGGAAAATCCAATTATTCCGCCTGGATGTCAGGTACTTGCAGTGATTTGAAATAAAGCTAAAAGGAAGTGTGAAATGAATCAGCAGCCTTATCTGCAGGACCTGTTCTTACACTTTTCTGATGTGAGCAGCCTTGCAAGCTCCAGCCCATTAGAATGTGGATGTGATATAATAATTCATGTATAAAAAGGGCTGGAGTTTGCAGTGCAAGGCTGTTTTCATCCTCCACCTCACTTGGATGCTACAAGGATGGACGGGAAGTAGTTCAGCTAAGGAGTGGGTTTATGACCTCCACTTTCTGTATTGTTATGTATTGTAATAAAAGCAGAATAAGTATGTAAAGAAAAGAAACTTACTCCTGTTTCTTTCATGAAGAAGAACAAGACAGACACAGTTCAAATCTCATATTGCTTTAAGCTATTATTTTCTTGCTGGCCTTCTCCATTTATACTGTGAAATAATTGTAAATTATTTTTGGAAAACTTATCCAGAGTAGTCCACCAAGCACTCTAAAAAATGCTGTATAAATGCTATGCCAATTTGTATATTGTGCAAATACATTTATAATTGTACATCCTTTTGAGAAGAAATCACATCCAAGGAAGTTGGAAGATCCAGACTTGATGGCACATAATCATTCAGTCAGTTATTTCCAGGATGTAAATTCAAGATTTTTCCTCCCACCTCTCCCCATTCTCTTCTGAGCCAGGAGGTACCTGTGAGCTTGGGGAGGAACCTGTGAGCTTGGATTTCCAGAATTGGGAAGAATCACTTTGTTCTGGAAACGATAGTCAAAATCTGACATTAGTTGTGCCTTCTGGTAATAAACACCTTTAGCCCCCAATTGCCATTTTAAGAGCCTGTGTATTTAAGCTGTAGAATTTGGATTTTCTTGATTTTCTATCCTACTTTTTGGAAGCATCAGGCTCAGTGTAAGAAAAACCCAAAAGCTTTTGCACATTCTTTTATGTCATTTTAATTAATCGTAATAAAGGCATAATAGGAGCTTAGACTTCTGTTTCCTGATAATGGACAGGAAATACAGTTTAATGCGCCCCCAACTCTCTTCCCATGCACCGATATGGAGAAGGAGGGAAGGGGAGGGTTTTGTCTGATGAGATTTAAAAATTGCAGTAAAAACTAGGAAGAAGGCGTAGGGAAGAGAAAAAATTTGAGCCTGGAGTCCACATACCTGGGTTAAAGCTGGGGTGGGGGATTTTGAGATTTGCAAAGGTAGCAATTAAGAGCGTAATATGGTTCTACACATGTTCTCCATTTGTTTCTAGATTTGGAGAGTGCTTTTTTAAAGGCTTATAATACAGTTTTTGTAAGTTTATTGCATTCAAATGGCAGAAATTTGTCTCACCACTTTTGGGGCATAATTAAGCAATCTGGGAGGTATCTAACCTGACTAGATTTCATTCTAAGATTTCTTTCTGAACTCTTCTATAGCTTTTTGTGCCAGGGATTGAATGTAGAATCTTCTTAAAAATTAAACAGCATACTGAGAATGATGGCCTTTATCAAAAAGGGACATTTGCATACTATCAGCACATTTGTGAGTTACATTTATCTTGCTTTTAGTAAAAACATGTAAAAGTGCCTTGACCTAGGAATTATTTAGCTGCTGACTTCTTCTTTATAATATAAGCTTAAAATTATTGTGTTACTCATTTTTATATTGTATAATTTTTGGAAGATGACAGTACATGTGTATTGTTTTTAAGATTGTTAAAAGCTGGGATTCCTTCAATAATGTCAAATAGATAATTGTCATTCATTTTGCACATTGCACAAAGCACATAGCTTCTCTCTTCAATATTCCCTGCCCTTGAATTTGACATGTGAAAAGAGATTCCTCCCCTATGAAAAAGGAATTGACTTGCTTCTATTCTCGTCTGCAGAATGTCTTGACATGCTAAGTTTAGAAGGCCAGTTCACCTTCACTGCAGACCAACCCCAGATGCATTGTGCAACATTCTTCATAGGAGAACCGGACGAATTCATCAGCATAGATTTTGACTTTGTCAACATTGACTGTCAAGCTGGAGATTTCTTGAAGGTATGAGGTTGTCCACAGACTGAGAGTTTCTATATCAGACAGGGTGAGGGAATGCACACCATAAGTTAACTTTTCTTTTCTTAAAAAAACACGATATATTTGGCACTGGTAAAGTCAGAAATCAAAATAGAAGGTAATGCTTTAGATGTTGCTTTTGAGGTTCCCAAATATGGTGAGTGGAATGAGGTTGGTTTTGGGTTCAAAATCCCTCCTCTGCAGTCTGGTGGTTCTATCGCCTTGCTCCTTAGTACCATGAATTTTATTTTTGTGTATTCATTCCCCTTACATCTTGTTTTCAAGGATACCCAGTTTTCCTATTTTTTTTTTTTTCATTTTCTTTTAGGAGCAAGCCTGGTAGGTAGACTAGCAGTTGTGGGTCAGTAAAAAGTTAAACTCATCAGTTGTAGCCCAACCCACAACCATTGTACCGCAATGGCTTTCATGAGTTTAAGAGTCAGTAAGGAATATATTATTTTAATAATGAAATTAAGTATTTAAGCATGTAGAATTAAAATACTAATAAAACATTGTTAGAACTTCTACAGGCAATAAACATAGAAATAAAGAAGGAAGCTAACAGCCCACAGAAGATATGGTTATGGGAAATTTATCATAATACTTTATACATTTGCCAGAGTTTAAAGTACTGCAAGAAACTTTGTTCTGTTGATACAATACTGGTAGATGGAAAGTACTTGCTCACCTTTGGCTGTTGTTATATTAGCATATTATCTGGAGAAATAATTCATAGGAAACCATCGCCTCTTTACCCAAAACATAACTCTGAAGTGAAGTTCAATCTGTAGATCGTGTAATCTACAAATTGGACCCCAAACCCAAGAGTGATACATGAGTCTTCCAAACTGAGTTAGTTATTGTTTCCACACCTATAGACAGAATCATGCCAAACTGAAGCTCTCTGCTATCTGTATTTACTATATACTTCACCCTCTTTCTTTCAGATAAAATATTTGGACTGGGTTGTCTCTTTTTCCTTTGTAATGTATTCCCTCCCTCCTGAGAATCCATTCTACTACATTCCATCACAGATAACCACCATACACCATGCATTTGTTGCTTGAAAATCAGTTGTCTGTCTTGTCTTTAAATGGAATTTATTAGTAATTCCTAAAAGAATATAATTAACATTCAGGTCAAAAACATTTATTTCTTTGATTTCATGTAATGTGAACATTTTATTTCCTTGGATCTGGAACATGAAGAATCTCACACATTTGTTTGAAGAACAAAGGATGATTAGAACAAAAAGCAGTCATTTTTATTCACCTTTAGAAACATTAAGTGTAAAATTGCCATTCTGCAAAGCCAAGTGACAGTTGCATCATTTTTATCCCCAAGAATAACACTAGATTTCATATGGGCCCTGGGAGAATTCAAAGAAAACATGATAGATGGCCATAGCTCAAAGTTTTACTTCTCTGCCTGAGTCAGAAATCAGAATTAAATTGGTCAGTGAAATGTTTTCTGGAAGGAGGGTGCTTAAAACATGGTTTCAACATTCCAAAAGTATTTTCTAGCTCCCAAGGTTTAGGGATCTCAACTGGAGTATATGCATAGTTGGTTGCTCAGCTCAAGAATGCTTGGATCAGGAACCCTGAGGGAAAATGGTCTCTAGAGCTGAGTGAAGGCAATCGGCATCTGTGTGGCACTGCATATTGTTCACTCCGCTTCAAGTTTAAATGTCAAGTTTAGAAATGTGTCTTTCATAATTAAGCCCAATTATGAAAACATTTGAAGTAGAAACTACAGAGAATGTCAAAGTAATTATTATTGGTGTATGAAGTGATGACTTATAATAGATGTTAATGCCAAGTCATGTGTGTAGCAGTTTGGTGAAATTCCTGGATTGGCGTGAGATATAAGAGAGGCCCAAAGCCTACAAGACATTCAATTAAAAGAGTCAGTCTCTTTTTACTTCATTAACTAGTATTTACTGACTAAAAGGAATAATCTGAAAATGAGAACATGCATGTTCTTATACTGTACATATTTAATGTGATGCCAATAATACCATTAATATGAACAATAACAATCAGTCCAATGATGAACAATATGTCTGGATTTAAAACTTAATATGAAACATGATGAACAAAGAATTTACTTTAATGGACAAATTGTCCTTTTGATTTTGGAGGCAGAATGTCCTCAGTCTGGAAATTGCAGTCTCGGTAAATATGGAAGGCATCAAGATGAGGAAATCTGATATAAATCCAAATTCTCTACTTTACCCCTACATCCCTCTAGGTTTTTGATGGCTGGATACTGAAGGGTGAGAAGTTTCCTAGCTCTTTGGATCACCCTCTCCCCACCTCTGAAAGGTATAGAGATTTCTGTGAAGTTGGAGCTAGCCTGACCACCATCAGGTCATCTCAGAATGTTGCCATGATCATCTTCAGGATTCAGGATGCAGGGAACGGATTCACACTAACAATAAAGAAGCAGCCTAATCTTTTCCGTAAGCTTGTTTTCATTTTATCTTCTGAAATGGCTGTGATTTCTGAGAAGAGGAACAATGTAGCCAAGCTGTGATAAAATAAATAGCAATAGTATAAGTACTGATTCAGCAAAGGCTCAGTCAACTTGACTATATTTTCTTACCCACAATGGAGGCATGCTGTTGCCTTCTT
The DNA here is from genome assembly GCA_027560395.1 of Boaedon fuliginosus. NCBI lineage: Eukaryota > Metazoa > Chordata > Lepidosauria > Squamata > Lamprophiidae > Boaedon > Boaedon fuliginosus. Next base: position 63,680 of record JANHGC010003789.1, on the reverse strand, counting down.
CTCTAGAATTTTGACTTCCCAGTCTACTCCACCAACCCTGGAATTTTCTGGCAGTTTTCCATTCAAACACTGTCCAAGTTCAGTCCTCTGTCTTTTTGTTTTCATTTTTAAGAACAACCACGATTGGCTAGGTCAATGGTTCCCAACCTGTGGTCCATGGACCCCTTTGGGGGCTGCAATGACATCACAAGGGGCCTGCGGAGGTTTGAAGAAATGTTATGATTTAAATATTGAGTTAAGTCTTGGGTGTCTGTGGCCACAAAAGATATTTAAAGGGGTCCATGGTGAAGAAAAGAGAACCACTGGGCTAGGTGCTGCAACTTAACTGGGCAAAGGTACCGAATGCTGGGCCATGATTAAAGGACAATGGAGGGCCATAATTCTGGCTTTTTAGGCATGATTTGGCACGGGGATTTAGAAATAGTTAAAGTCTTTAAAAATAGACCTCTTCCCTGAAGGTAAAATAAGAGCATGCAAAGAGAAACCAAAGAGGATTTGGTTGAGTTGGGCAGCTATAGAAATTGAATAAATAAAATAAATATTTATGCCCATAAATGCTTTAACAAAAGCCGCAACAAAATGATTTCCCTTTGTCCTTCTTAAAATTAGACTGCTAAAATGAGAAGAGCTTAAAGTAAAGTACACTTGCAAGATTCTGTTACTATAGCCACTTTCAATAAAAGTAGCTTTAGTCTTTACGTGGAGTTGATTTTTGGGTCTGGTCTTTCTCATAGGGTTGAGTGTGCCTTTAAAAAATGAACTTACACGGCAAAAAAGAGTAGGCAAATTCACTGACTTTTTTTTTTAAAAAACCACTCTTTCTCCTATCCTGCCAACGTAGGAGCAATTTAGGTTAGATGTTTTGATACTGAGAACTCTTAAGTATAAATACTGGAAGCTATTTGCCCTTATGGGTTTCTTTCCCTACTATATGCCATAGCATCTTCAGTATTACTTCAATAAAATAGGCCAATAAGCAATGGTTATTTTCTGTTGCTGCCAGTGTGATATTTGTGACCCTAAATTTAAAAACTCATGCCTGGTTTTTGAATTGGAGACAATGTTGGAAGACCTCAGCACAGCTGATTAGCATCTTATCTGTGTTGGTGCCAAGACCTCAAATGAAAAACTCTGCATTCCTTTTTAGTGAGCAAATTGTGACTCAGTAATTCTGTATTTCCCCCCTGTACTAAAGCTTGCAATATCATCTCCCAGACTCCGAGTGGAAGGTTTACGATGATTGTTCCTCATCAGCATCGGAATTGCAGTTTTTCCATTATCTACCCAACATTGATAAAAATATCTGATCTTAGCCTGGGGCATTTGAAGGGCTTTCACTTGAAGGTGAGTTGTCAGTTTCTTCCTTATACATCTGCTACACTACAGAGTTACACAATTCAGCAAAATTGCTGCTAGTCCTTATGGCCATATCTGGCTTATTTTTCTATTTGTTCCCTGTCTCCTTATCTTTCTTTGATATTAAGCCTGAAAAGCAGTACCCATCTGTGGATTTTGAAAATCCCATCTTCCTGTTGAGCACTGGTAATAAAAAAGGACAAAATGTTTTCTGAAGTATATTCTTGCATATGGGGAGATCTCCCAGTTTGACGTAAATAGCAGAGTTATTAGCAATCAGTTATTAACTACTATAAACCAATAAAGTGGTTATTTGTTTTTGGCGTAGCATGATGTTTGAATGATCATCACTTATTCAAGCTAGGTCAAAAACCCAATGTCTATGTGTCAATGGGACAAGGACAGCCATCATTCAGTACATTCTTGCTCCAAAAGCTTCCCATATTCGTGAATTTGGCATTTAGAAATCTTAAAGAGCTTCTTGAATTTTTATGCCCTTATATGATATTTCATTTATTTTTATTATTTTATTAGATTTATACTCCGCCTCTCTTCCCGATCAGGGGAAACCTGAGGTAGCTAACAACAATTTAAGATACAATATAAAATATTTAAATCAACAGTCAATACATCCGGGGCGGGGGGGCACATCAATTCCAGGCCGACTGACAGAGCCAGGTCTTTGTGGCTTTACAGAAGGCCGAAAAGGTGGGAATGGTCCTGATCTCCACAGGGAGCTGATTCCAGACGATCGGCACTGCCACAGAGAAGGCTTTAGCACGGGGGCCTGCCAGCTGACATTGTTTGGCTGACGGGACCCTTATCAGGCCGACTCTGTGGGACCTAACTGGGCGCTGGGAGGCATAAGGTAGCATTATTATTATTATTGGCCACAGTTCCATTGAAATTAATGTAACTTTTGTACTTGCTGGATTGTCCCGCAGCAGGTTGATTGCGGTGAGTTGGCTGCAGTGAGTTAGCCACGGCAAATTCTCCCATTCCGTTGACTGACAACCTTGTCACACTCCAGGGGTCATTGGCTAAGGAATTCTCTGCTCCCACCATTTTCAAAATTACACTTAGCAAAAACTTGTGGAAAATCCTGGGGCTGCGCTCAGACCCATAGGGACCTCATGTAGTGCAATTCCATTTCAGGGTTTACTAAAGTGGAAGAAAGCCACTTAATTCAGAGAAATCTTTATTATATATCCTCAGCATCTTACATATTCAGTCATAAACTGCCTCTGAAAAATGAAGGCTGTACAGCAGGGGTCCCAACCATTGTTTACCCTCTAGGAACTGGGCCATACAAGTGGTGGGCGAGCAAGAAAAGTTTCATTTGCACATGTGCAGGAGCTAGGTTGCACATGAAACCATCTCCCCTGGTCCATGGAAGACCATTTTTCTTCCAAAACTGGTTCCTGGTGCAAGAAAAGGGGGGAACAACAGATCTACAGAGTTGATCGTAGAATTGCCAAATCTTTTCAAAAAAGACATTGATTCCTGCTGTTATAACTTGCTCTGCATAATCCTATGTATTAGATGCTTGGGCTACAAAATATTCACCCTTTTGGGGTTAAACAATGGATCTTAGGCCTGCCATCTTCTACTAAGCTGTATGCTTTTCCCATTAGAGTTCCAAAGGATGCTTCAAAACAGAGCCTATGAGATCATCACCTCTCTTGCTCGGTGTGGAGATGCACCGCATTATTTTATAAACCATTCTGGCTTAAAACAGCTTCCCCCTTGCCTGCATACCCAAAATTACCCACGATCAATACTTCTCTATCACAATTTCAGTATGGATCATCCAGGGAATGTCTGGATCTGAGAGTTGGGGGAAAGGATGAATCGTAGGTCTCTCTCTCTCTCAGATTCCAATTCAAATGATTTCAATTGAATTAGCCTTTTGAACCAAATGGCCAAACGGACCAGATGCCAAACTGGCAGGGTGCCATCTCATCAGTTCTGTGGTAAGAGTTCCTTGTTTGGGTATCAAATCAAATAAATATTCTAATCCAATCAAATCCCTTCCTAGCAATGGTTCTGACTCCAATTGACACCATTTATTTTTAATCAAGCTGACAATTCCGTCCGAGTCAATAATTCAAACTGGATCTTGGATGATTTGCATCTCGGTAATAGACGACACTACTAGATCGGGAGGCATAAACCTTTTTGGGTCCAAAAAGTTACAGTTTTGCCACCCATGACATGACGGGGACTAGAAAGTAGGGAGGGGCCCTGATAAAAATTAGCCTTCCTTACCCAGTTCCATTTAAATTCAATTAAAGCAAAAAGGAAATCAATGAAAAGTCAGTGGGATGCGTTGTGATTTTAACTCAATAACGTGTCATGTATTAAATCAATTCTTGTTGCTTTCACATGAAAAAAAAGATAGACTTTGGTGGCAATTTAGAAAGGGCTTTGAAGGTCACAGCCAAGGTTTTGGAGTCAGCCCCTCTTTTGTTTAATGTGCAATGACTAATTGATAGTACTACATAAATGATAAGGTATTCGTAAACAAGATGCATTCTCCAATATACAATTTAATTCTTACCACCCAGCTCTGTAAGGAACAAATCAAGTGTCTTCATTGACCACTATTCTTTGCGGGGGGTTGCGGGGAGTTCAGTAATGGTTGAAATCACTCAGCACTTCCTAAGAAAACGTCAGCACCTAACCGCTCAGGAAGATGCAATTTAGCCAGGAATTGGTGGTGGGAACATGCTGTTTTATTTTCCCTTCCTTTTTTTTCCACAAAAGTAGACTCGACCCCATTTTGGGAGAGGTCAACTTCACATATGTGACCTTGGGCGACCTTTGGCGCTCTATGATGACAACATCTACAAGAAATAGCTTGAACTCCTGATCCCTTGACAGTCCACAAGACATCCATCGGGTGCAGAGAAACCTTGCAATTAATACAAATGCATGTACTTCATGAGATGGATGACCACCGTGATTAAAAGCGTCTTTTCACTGGTGGCACCATTAGCCCCTGCAACCACAATGAGTGACCGAGAGTCTACATATTACAGATTGTCAACTCTATTTCTTGTGACACAAACACATTCTGGAAATTTATCCCAAACAAGGGTAAATACTCAAGAACGCACTTCAGATAGGCTAGATTGGGGCTTCTGTTGTTTTTTTTAAGATTTAGTTCTTGAATTACCCTTTGTTTTTCTCTAAATCTTCACTTTTGTGAAATTTGGTAACTGAAATTTTTGAGTAGTGAAGTTAAAACAAAATATACAGAGTGAGCATAAGAAGGTGGCAATGTCAAACTGCTTTCATAACCAGAAACTGTCGGGAACTGTTAGGAAAATATCTAAGATACGATGGTTGTTAATATGACACAGTGATGAAGTAAGACTCATATACTTATTTTTTATAATAATAAACTATACATTTATATATATATATAAATGAATAAATGAATATATATAAACAAAAACACACATATATATATATTTGTAGATTTTCACGGGAGTAAGTATGAAAGTCTTGGTGTAACACGGGAAAAGACCCGATTACACCAAGACTTTCATGTATGTATGTGTGTATATATATGTGTGTGT
>JANHGC010003789.1:3911-16875 GCA_027560395.1 Boaedon fuliginosus | reverse complement strand
TGGTGTTTGTTGACATTCACCGGTGAAAGTCGACATTCTCCAATTTCGGTCTTTCACGGTAACATATATATATATATCTGAGCAATTGTGTTGATCACTCCCACAGGCATGCATGCTCTGAGAAAAGCTTGTGTTCAGCAGGCATAAATCTATGCATGTTTAGTTAGTCTTATTGAATTCTATGACTTTTTGCTAAGTGAGTATGTGTAAATTGCTGTTATGTTCAGACTGGATCCTTATACCCATTTATGTGGTGTGTATGTGTGAAAATTGAGGTCCTTCTGTAGTTGAACTGGATCAGTAGAGAGCTTCCTTCTGAACTGAAAGCATAAAAAACATATGCTTACACTGTAATAAGATCCACTGAATTCAGTGGATCTTACTCTGAGGTGTGGTATTATGGACTCAGTTGAGTTTCCCAGATAATTTGAGAAAAAAAAGTCTTCCCTTCAGGAAAATATCATGATTATAATTTGAAATACAGAGCAGTTACGACAACAGTTATTGTATATTTGATGTCACAATAATTCAGTGAAGTGTCATTTGTGGCTTTTCTTATTATCTCAAGGCAACTGACAAAGATGTTTCCTTTTGGAATACTGAGTTGGACTATGCCCCCCAATAAACCGTACTTCCCAATAAAATTATTTTGATGATTTAAAAAAAATTATACTGATCATTGGGAGGAAATTTGCTTTTTTGCCTTTAGATAGATTAAGGCATGTCATTTAGGTGTAAATCATCAGAAATTATCTGTTCCTACAGATAATTTGCAAAATACACTTATGGGCTCTATATATTACACTTTGTCCTAAATTATGTATGAAGTTGCTTCTTCTGCTTTGAGGTAAGTAATTTTTTGGCCTTAACAATAAGTAAAATGAGTGGTAGATAAAACAAAGAACTTAAATTGCTTATGGCTTCATTGTAAGAATTGGTGTCCATAAAAGTGAATATAAAATAAATTAGCAGCAGCCCAGCAGCACTACCCTGACATTTCTATTCAGAATGTAATAGATTCACTTCTGTAAAAGAAACAATTGGTCTTGTCCTTCTATTTGGTCAAGAAATTCAGCTGGAGCTGTATGTTTTTTTCCCTAAGAAAAGAAATTAAATGTGATTGTTGAGATGAAGACAAATTATAACTGTTTTTCCTGAGTTTACTGACAGAATTTAAAAATTATGCTTAGTTGGCCAGCTATTCTAACAGACTACTGAGTTAAAGAAAAATATAGGAAATGCATTGGGGGCAGAAGGCTAGGAGGAAAGTGACATTCCCATGTGCAAGGCACAATTTGTTTAAAAAAGAAAAAGAAAAGTGTTGAGAGTAGTAAGGGAATGCAACCACTATATTTTGCCATAATTGTTAAAGCGATCAACGTTATTTCTCATTATCCTGCTATATACTCTGTGTGTGTACACACAAACACACACAAATTTTAAAACTTAACAACATTCCTTTTTCTACAAATCTTCAGAATCTGAACACAGAGGAGCAAAAATCATCTAGCAATCTGAATTGCCTTTTTGCCCCTAATGAACCAAGTTCTCCAGGAGAGGAAGAATTTCCAGATGTGAAAAAGGCTAAAGTGGATATTCATACAAGAAACACTCAAAAGACCAAGGAATCAGTTACTGCCAACGGAAGTAGTATAAACTCAGAGTTTACTGCTAGTATAGAAGACAGTAAAACAGATACAGAAAGTGAGCCAGAAGAAGGTGAAATCACAGACACCGAACAGGAGGAATATAGCAATGAAAATGAAGTGACAAGTGAAGAAACTGTAAATTCAGAAGATATGGACAGTGAAGGTGAATTAAAGGTTTTTATGAAGGATATTTAAGAATAATATTTGCAGATTGGGAACAATAAAAAATAATTGTCAGAAAATAGAATTACACACATTTGAATGCAAAACTGTGAAAATCAGGCTCTTCAGTGAAGTATATAAAATAACCCAGTCTTGCTTATGAATATTGCAGTTAAATATGATCCATAACATAGAAAAATATATCAAGTAAAAACTTAACTGTGCATGTTATTTATATGGATATTGAAAGAAAAAAGTAAACATGGACTTGAAAACACATGTTCAGAAAAACTATTTTTACATATGGATATAAGATCCTTATCGATATAAATTAGTTAAGATGGTAATACTTTTTAAAAAGTACTTAAAAGTTCACAAAAAGTTCCATAACATTTAGTTAGCTGCTGAGAAAAAGTATCACTTGTTTTGTTCCATACTGCTCCAGAAAAATAAGACAATCGAGGTAGTCTTTGGTTTACAACCACAATTTCTGTTGGAGACATTTGTGAATTTTGGCCCATTTTATGGCCTTTATTGCCACAGCTGCTGAGTGAATCATTGCAGTTGTTGAGTTAGTAACATGGTTGTTAAGTGAATCTGGCTTCCCAATTGATTTTGCTTGCCAGAAGGTCGCAAAAGGTGATCATAAATCCCAGGACACTGCAGCTGTCATGAGTCAGTTGCCAAGCTTCTGAATTTTGATCATGACCATGGAAATGCTGCAACGGTTGTAAGTGTGAAAAACAATCATAAGTCACTTTTTTCAGTGCCGTGGTAACTGAAGGCCACTAAACAAACTATTGTAAATTGAAGACTACCTATACAGCTTTTGTTAGTTTGTTGACTTCGAAAATATAGACGCCTAGGGATCATCCATTACTACCATTAAATGTTAACTAAGTAAGAAGCATTGTAGCTGAATGTTCAAATTAACAAGAGGTGTAACACCTACAAATGCATTTCCCATAAGATATTTTTTCTGTCAAATACAGCAGCTCTCTTCATTGCTGCTTTCACTTAATCTAGCAAAATCATGACTACATCAGTTTAGGATTAACACATTGAAATGATGACATGTTCTCTCTGTTGCTTTAGTTACTCTAAGTTTTTAATTGTACTAATGCCTCTTTTCCCATATATGCGTGTAACCAAGATTTATCTCTCTAGAGTTACATTGTTTAGCATTGGTCTTCAATGGCTACACCTTGGGAAAATAAGTTTGCCAATTTTTATCTTGTAAATATGGTTGCATTATTCATATTTTAATTTTTTACATAGTTTTGCACATTTTGTACATTACTTCCAGATGTATAATGGCTGAAAATCAAATGTGCTTTCTAATTCTCTTTCAGGGATGCAGATTGCATAATACAGGAAGTTTCTCTTTCTTAGCCTTCTATTTATTTATTTATTTATTTATTTATTTAGATGAAGATGAAGACAAGATCTGGCCACCTTGTATCAGAGTGATTGTAATTAGGTCACCAGTGCTGCAGATGGGGTCTCTGTATATCATCACAGCTGTGAAACCTGCCACAATTGGAAGGTACCACACAATTGTCAGATGTTTAGATTTCTGTTAATTCCATCCTGTGTAATATTTTTAATGATTATCTTTAATTAAGACTTCATTTTGAATGAACCTGATTTGTTGTATAAGTATTGATTATAAGGACTGTACTGATTTACCATTTTTAAAACAAGTCAGATTTTTTTTCATTAAAATACACAAAAACAGATACATGTATATTTAACTGTATATGTAGGAAGTGCCTTGAGAAGATACAGATGAAGAAAAACGTCCTCAATTTATGTCCACATTTCTTCTTTTTTCTTTCCTTACTGCTGCTTAGGTAGAGACTCCTATCCCTGCATAAAAGGCATTTGCATCCGTTGGAGTTGGGATTTTTTTCTTTTTTGTAAATTCCACTTTTTCTCTTAGTTTATCATCTCACTATAAGCCATTTTGGTGGACTCTTGAATCTGGTCTGCTGGATATTAGAGAATCAGCATTTTGTGGGGGTGGGGGTGACCATCTGAACTCTGTTCCTTTCTAATAATCCCTTCTAAGTCCACTGATGTCTCAAGACAATGTTATCAATAACTATGTTCTGATGGGCATTTCTAACAGTGCTGGATGAAATTACTGTTTAATTCAGATTTACACTAGGGTTTTGTAGAAAGTTACGAAAATAACTAGATTAAAATGCTGTGAAGTGAAAAAAAATCAATTTGTACCTGGACACAGGCAAACTTTAGAGGGCCTTCTCTAAGCCCATTTTGATGGAACCAGGACGTACCGTTCATTATTTAACCAAATAAAAAAGCACTAAAAGATCAGCATTCAACTTTTTTAATATGAAAGGTGCTATTTTACTAAAAATAATTTTTGCCTCAAAATTTAAAGAATTATATGTCTGGTGCACTTACAGCTTTCAAAAGGTAGTTTTTAAAAAGTGTGCCTCTGGTAATCCAAGGAATGCTGACATAATCACTAATGAGGGATTCTGCTAATGAACTCAAGTCTGCCATGGACTGCTGAGGTTAGTCTTGCTTCTGAGAGAATTTGTGTGCTATGTATCCGCAGACTTTAACAATTACTTCTTTTTACAGAGAGAAAGGGATGGAACATACCTTGCAGATTCCAGAGGCCTCTGTCAGCAAGGTAATTAATTCTTTAAGGATTTTTACGTAATTGGGCAGATGATTACAGCAGAAAAACAATTAATTTATTACGTTTTAAACTTCACAGTATTTCTGTACTTGCTATCAAAATATTTTTTTCTGTTAGTTCCACGTGGAAGTATACTTTGATCATGAATTGCAAAGTTATGTTCTTGTGGATCAAGGCAGTCAGAACGGCACTGTCGTTAATGGAAACCAAATTCTGCAGGTGAGTATAACAATGAGACATGCTCCTAGCTGATTTTGTTGACCCCTGCCTTTGCCCAGCATTTCAAATGACCACTTCTCTATTCTTTCTGCTCAGCTGTGATGCTGCTAAATGCATGTTTTGCTGTGTCACAAACTACCTTTGTCTCTGAAGAAATGGTCCCAGGCTCTTTTGTTAGCACTTACTTTTCTGCTTTCCAGTTCTTGTGTTCATTTATTTACAGCCTAAAACAAAAAGTGAGCCCCATGTTCTGGAACACGGTGATGAAGTGAAGATTGGAGAAACTGTACTATCTTTTCATATACACCCTGGTAGTGAAACCTGTGATGGATGTGAACCAGGGCAAGTCAGAGCCCATCTTCGCCTTGATAAGAAAAATGAATCTTCTAGTAAGTAATGAAATATTATAGTTAATTTCTAAGGAAAAGTTAAAACAAAATATTATATTGAAATAATATTCTATAGTTAAGTCTAACATAGCTCACCCCCCAAAAAATTCAGTAAGTAAATTGAGTCAGTAAGTCAACCTCAAAAATTCTTAGGCATAGATATGTGGATCATCCAAAGATAAGGAACATTCAAGATCTTTTATGAGGCAATATATATTATAAAACCCAGACAGGATAGAAAGAGAATAATAAGAAAGTTGAAGTCATGACGCCTGCATAGTTAGAGTCTTGATAAAGAAGAAAATGGGTTTATTTAATAAATTAATCAGGTGTCATACTTTCCAGACTACTAAAATTGTCTTATTATTTTAAAAAGCAGGTGGTCCTTTTCAGTACTGAAGCTATTTATGTTTTTAAAGCACAAAATATTCAACCTAAATGGTGTTTGTCTAATGGTGTAAGCTAATGGCTTTAGCCATATTTAGCAGCCTGAATTAAAGAACTGAGTTTTCAAACTTAACTGTTTGCATCTTTGTTTTAAGTTAAGAGTCTTAAATTGTCTCTCAATTCAAGGTGCAGTATAGGCATATATTTATATTTTTTAGTCAATTGACAGCTCTTATGCTATATCCGATCTCATTCTAGATATATTAAAGGAAAACAGTTCTTTGCTTCTTTTCTAGTTGGGTTCACCACTCTTGAGTGCTCAGTTTAGCATAAGATCCATCAAGATAAACTTTACAGATAGCTCAAGGCAATATTTATTTCTACATTTATGTGTGGGTGACTGAAATCCACAGCAATTTGGATAATAATGCAGGATATTATGGGTAGGATTGAATTTTGGAATTTTATATACAATGGAACCTTCGGTCACGAACGCTTCTGTTCGCGACCAATTTGGGTTCTGAACAAAAAATCCACCCGATTTTTGAATCAGGTCACTATTCAAAAATCATGTGGCGAACAAACACAGCCGCATCAGTTTCCCCTGCCATTTTTTTTCCTGTGCGCATGCGTAGTCAGTCGTACTTCCAGTCATGACCAAATCAGGTTGCGACTGAAGTTCTGGAACTGATTACGGTCATGATCCAAGGTTCTACTTGTATGTGTTTTTGCAAGGGAGAGGTGGTTTTTTTAATATTAGTCCTATTCTCAGACATATTTTATATTTTGTTTGATGATGAAAATTGGCTAGAAATAATGTTTGTTTTTCTATCAGTTTGTGGCTGAATTTCCATACCATGATTTTTGTTGTTCTGGGAACTGCCCAAAAAGTGTATAGGAATTCATCTCCCAGTCTACCCAGCGAAGTTGTTACTACACAGTAATATAAAGACATGCTGAATTTAGATAATCAATATTCTCTATAATGAGCTTAATAGTGCTTTATTACTACCATCTTCAATTATAAGTGAAGTGAAGCTAAAAAGTATTAAGTGTTAGAAGCTAAAAAGTATAGTGTTGGATAGGATACTGTTGTCCTAATGCTTAAATAACTTAAAACCTTCACAGGTTTTACAGTGGAGGGAGAAGATTGTGTTAGTTGAATTTGGAAGCATTTTTAAAGCTAGCTAATTTTATTAGTGCTTAAATCTGTGTGAGCAATAGTTCATTGGATGCATAGAATAGTTTGTTCTTATAGGACTTTAAATACAGTGAGCGTATTAAGCAAATAACAAATGTTCTTATCCTTTTCCATTTGCTAATTGATAAGGTATTCAACCTCTTCCTCTGAGTCTCTACAATTAAAATCGTGCCAATTCTAAATATCTGAGGGAGTGAGGTCCTGCTTGCGAATTATGATGCACTAATGGTTAGTCTTGAAGGTACTATGAGGTAGATCAAGAGCTTGGTATAAGTGTAAGTCTAACACGGCTAATTTGATTCCTATCTTCATGCAGTAAGTTACTGGTTTTGTTATTTGATGAAATCCTTTGTATTTCAGTTGTCCCTGCATTGACAAAAGAAGAAAAGGAATTAGTTAGAAGAAAAGAATTAAAACAAATACGTGTAAAATATGGCTTACAGGTAGATTTATTTTTAAATGTATTCTTAATTGATAATGCATTTTGGAACTTTTTTTAAGCATTTGAACTTTAGTTTATTCCAATATGCCTCAGTTATGATAGTTACCAAGGTTTGTAATACAGAATGAGATGTACTACAGATAAGAATCAGGATACCATACCAGATTGAAACTGTGGAGACATCAGCTCACTTATTCAGTCATGGAACTCATTTAGCAATTTTGAATTAGTCATTCTCTCACTCAAGCTATTTTATGTGTCATAAAATAGCCCTGTACTTCCAAAGAAAAGACAGGGTATAAATGCATGAATTATACCCTATTTATGGATTATGTGAGCATTTAACACAAATTTATAGCAGTGTTTTTTGCCTGGTTAGACCACAGGCAAAGGCTCTGACAGTGTCCACACCACAATTGTAAACATAACATTGCCTTTTAAAGGGGTTCATTTTTATAGTAACTTAAGAATGTAAAAGCAGACCTACTGGATAAAATCAAGAGACCCTTCTAATCCAACACCAAAGCTCCTATTGCAGCTTCTTCTCAAAAACCCACAAATAAGTGGATTTTTAAAAAAACTATGGTTGGTTTTCACACTTATGTGTATAGCAGCTTGGTCACATCAGAATTTGGACGCTTGACAACTGGCATGTATTTATGACTTGCACTGTTCCAGGGTCGTGTGATCACCATTTCTAACTTTCCTAGCTGGCTTCCGACAAGCAAAGTCAATGAGGGAAGCCAGATTCACTCAATGACCATATGGTTCTATTAACAGTTGCAGGGTTGCTTAACACCTGGGGCAAAAAAGGTCGTAAAATGGGGCACAACTCACTTAACAACTGTCTTGTTTAGCAACAAAAATGTTGGGTTCTGTGGTCGTAAGTCAAGGACTACCTGTACTCCAATGTGACTCTGAAATAAAAAGACGAAAAATTTGTTTCTGTTTCCTCTTTATTAGGCATACTTTATAAATGGCTTGTGCCATTTTCTATCCCTCATTTTCTAAATTAAAAGAACATAAAAGCAGACCTACTAATAATTCAGTCTGTTTTTTAAGATCTTTCATCTCCCATTATTTTTACCACACTTTCCTGTAGCAGTATATGTAACTAACGTTTTAAAAGTACATTTAATTTATATGATTTATTTTTCTTTTTAAAAGAATACAGAATATGAAGTTGATAAGGTTGTGAAAAATCCAAATTACAAAGACAGAGCAGGAAAGCGCCGTGAAACAGTCGGAAGTGAAGGGAACTTTTATAGAGATGATGCTCCAGCCTCTATACATGTGTAAGTTGGTTGGTTTCTCTTATTTTACATAATTAGAAAGTGTTACAATAATATACAATACTGCATAGATTCAATTCTCTAAAAAAATCTAAAATAATTTGGCACATTACAAATATTGAATTAAAATAAGTCAAAACAACCAATGTTGTACTCACAGTGAAGATTAAAATAAATTATGATAGATACAAACACTTTAAATTGTGTCTGATAAGAATTTGACATCTGCGTTAATTGGAGGTCAGGCCTGGCATAATATGGTCACAATAATAGGCACTGTAAAATATTAGTTGTATGAAGCATTCTTGGTGCTCTCTGAGCTTAGTTGTTTCCTTGCTTTTATTACCCAAACTAGGCAATATCATCAATGCTGTATGGAATGGGATTTGCTCTCATTCTAATTCTAGTGGCTTGCCCTTAGTATTGGTGGGAGTGGTCTTCATGATTACTTGGTTGGGCTTGTTACTGTTAGCTTGTTTCGCAGTTCCTTGATTGGGGTATTGCTTCTTGATTGCTACTTTAATGCTAATCTTGGTATTAATCTCTACTCATCTAGATGTTGATTGCTGGTGAGGTGTTTTGGTTGTAGTTCTATGTTAGCTCTGGTATGCTGAGATACTTCCTTGCATGAGAAGGGATATTTTATATATAAATATATTTTCAAAATAAGTATTAAAATATAATCCCGGTATATTCCATTATTGAAAAATTTAAACAATTATTGTTCCAACTCCCCCTTTCCATATTTGCTGTTTTACTTTTGAAGGGAAATTAGTGAGAATAACAGAGGACACAAACTATTGAAGAAGATGGGATGGAAGAAAGGAGAAGGACTTGGAAAAAGTGGTGGTGGAATAAAAGATCCGGTAGGTATTTTTTTTTTCAGTGAGGAATCTCATATAAATAATATCTTCATAATTCTGTTTTATTTGTCAAAAAAGAACCCTGTTAAAATCAGTAGAATTTATTTTGAAGTATACTTGTGCTGTAGAATGCACCTGTCTTGCAAAGCTCTGCAGACTTACCATATGGGATTTCTGAGCACACACAGGTACTCAGTATGGTATGAAAATAGCAATGCCAAAAAAGGTGGGTCTCATGAGTTGAAAAGGACCTTGGAGATCACTCCATTAAACCCCTTCCCGAAGTGCAAGAAATCAGCACCATCACATCTGGAACAGCACATGGCCAACCTCCAGTAAAGGGCAGCTCATCATCTGAGACAGTCTGTTCCATTGTTTAATTCTTACCCTTAAAACTTTTTCTTGGTGTCCAATGAAATCTACTTCCTTGTCATTTAAACTTGTTGGTTTTTTATGCTGTTTTCTGGAGGAGTCTGGATAATTCTGCCTTGCCTTCTATATGGCAGTCTTTTAGATACAAGGTAACAATCATGTATCCTTCCAGGTTTTTCTTCTCCAATCAAAATGTAATCAACTGTTTGGCAGTTACTAGATATATTATCTTATTGATAAATCTATCATAATTAATTTTGAATTACATAAAAAATCAATACAGGTAGTCCACACTTACTGACCACTTGCTCAGTGACCATTTGAAGTTACAGTGGTGGTGCAAAAATAACTTTATGGCCAATTTAAGACTATTTACAACCCTCAGTCACATGATCACAATTATAATCAGTACAGGACCTGTGGTTTTGTTTTGTTTTTTCATTTTTTAGCTCATTGCAGTGCAGAAAGAAAGGGACCACAAGAGAGTAAGCAATTTACTCTTCTATCCTCTGTAAGCAAAGCAATCCCACTAGCAGCCTGGAGTTGAGAGCTACAGGTGCATTATGGAAATAGCTTACAGTACACTCTTGAAATCACTCTCCAATCTCTCTACTTCTACAAGTGGGGAAAGTTCTGCCTTCAGAAATTGCTTGCTTTCCCACCATCCCTTCACAGAATGGAGCCATTGGAAAAGGGATTAGAATAGAATTAGAAACTGGAATTGGAATAGAAATAGGAATTGAAATTGAATTGAATTCTTTATTGGCGAAGTGTGATTTAAAATATAGGATAGGATAGGATAGGATAGGATAGGATAGGATAGGATAGGATAGGATAGGATAGAATAGAATAGAATAGAAAAGATACAAGCAACATGGTTATAGTCATAAGCAGGAAGAGATAGGTACTAGGAAGGTTATGAGAAGAATAATAGTAATACTGTCTTAGTAAATAATTTGACAGTGTGGTGGGAATTACTTGTTTAGCAGAATGAAAAAACTCTTTGTGTCTAGTTGTTCTGGTGTGTAGTGTCCTGTAGTGTCATTTTGAGGGTAGAAGTTGAAACAATTTATATCCAGGATGTGAGGGGTCTGTAAACATTTTCACAGCTCTCTTTTTGCCTCATGCAGTACAGTGAAACCTCAGTTCGTGACAGCAATCTCTTCCTGGACTTTGGTCGCGAACTGATTTGGTCATGATTTGAAGCGCATGCATGGAAAGGGAAATCGGAACGGAAAGGAATCTTTTCGCACTGTGTTAGTTCGCCACCCAATTTTTGAGTTGTGAATCGATTAAAAAATCAGGTGGATTTTTTTGGTTGGAACCCAAATTGGTCACGAACAGAAGCGTTTGTGAACTGAGATTCCACTGTATACAGGTCCTCATTGAAGACAGGTTGGTAGCAATTGTTTTTTCTGCAGTTCTAATTATCTGTTCAAGTCTGTGCCTGTCTTGTTTGGTTGCAGAACCAAACCAGACAGTTATGGAGGTGCAGATGACAGACTCAGTAATTCTTCTGTAGAACTGAATCAGCAGCTCTTTGGGCAGTTTGAGCTTTCTGAGTTGGCGCAGAAAGAACATTCTTCGTTGTGCTTTTTTGATGTTTATGATGTTAGATGTCCATTTTAAGTCTTGAGATTTGATAGAACCTAGAAACTTGAAGGTCTCTACTGTTGATACTGTGTTGTCCATTATTGTAAGAGGTGGTAGTATAGGAGGGTTTCTCCTGAAATCTACCACCATTTTATGGTTTTGAGTGTATTCAGTTCAAGATTGTTCTATAAGTTGTTTGTGTAGCAAGCCTGTGACTCCCAGCCTGGGCTGCTGGCACCATTATTGTTTTCAGTGTGTGCAAGACAGTAAGCAGCCACTGTCCTTTCCAAAGGGCAGAGGAATGGGTGGGAGGCAAATAAAAGCTAAAAGTGTGAAACTGCCTAGTTTTGTCTCTTTCCAAACACAGAAAGCACAGTTGCAGTCATGTGATTTCCCATTTAGCCATCAGCTTTGCTTAACTGTGGAATTGCTGGTCCCAATTAGGGTTGTTAAGTAAGGACACTTAAAACCACTTAGGGCCTAATGCAAACTAGATTTTAGCTCCGAAGAACCTTGGGTGTACAATCCCCTAATTACCTAGGGTTTCAGAAGCATATATTTTCTGCATCACAATTCCTTTGGAGAGGAGCTTAAGATTTGCTGCTGCTTATTCAAGTACTGCTAAGCCTCTATATCTGCCAACAAGAAGTTCAGAAATTCACCTGGCCAATTCTGAGCAGGTCATTTATTTATCCAGGCTGAAACTCTAATAAGCATTTTAATTGCTTGTGGTTTCATCTGGGAAAAATCTTCAAGGGTTTTACAAATAGACTACGGTGGCTTGCCCATCCTGTTCCCTGTGCCCATGTGCTCGGCTTATCTTTTTTCTGCTGCCACATAAGTTCAAGTGCAAGATACTTGGCTGCCCTCCCATCACCCTCCTTCAACTGTGGCTACTAGTCTCCTGCCATAGCCCATCTGCTGCTCCTCACCTGTCCAGTGTCTTTTGTTCCCTTACTTCAGTGCCACTGATGCTGTGTACAGCACACCCAACCTTACCCACTTGCTCTTCATCCCATCTTTTCATCACCTTATTCTCCATGACATGCACTTTACTGCTGATGTGTGCAAATATTGATGGTTTTGTATTTTCTTCTGTTTTCCACACCAGAACAGCTCTGCTCAGAATGTTATATGTTATATTCAGGCACAGAGTCAGAATACATATTCCAGTTTCTGCCTGAACATAACACATGCTTTGGACAAATATTGCTTGTTCCATGCATGCAATCTCTACTACTACTCAGTATTAAAATATCTGTAATTGGATGAGCAAAACATGCCAATGAGATGCTTTTACAATGTGCAGGAACAATAGCAAAGCATATCTTCAATCATTAAAACAAAAGCTCCATTTTTTGTATCTCCCAACAGCCTGGGAACAGCTGTAGTAAATACCTGTGCATTTGTATACATCCAAAAACATCTGCATGAACCTTTTAAAATACTGTATATGGTGTTTCAATAATTGAAAAGTTGACTTGATACATGATCATTTGCTTTGCAAAATGCCTCTTTCAAATGTTTTGCACAATCCTATACACAGGCATATGGAGTTTCATAACTGCCATTTTTGGCCAAACGCAAAGTTTTGCTTTAATGCAGCCGTGAAAGTGATTAAGGGTGTACCTCGGTGCACCCGGGTAACACCTATCCTCCGTGAGCTGCATTGGTTGCCAGTGGTCTTCCGGGTGAAATTCAAGGTGCTAGTAACAACTTAT
>JANHGC010003788.1:351943-365089 GCA_027560395.1 Boaedon fuliginosus | reverse complement strand
GGGGGGGGGGGCACTGCAGAAGAGATACTTCTGCTACCATTCACCGTCATTACTCTTGCCCAGTGCCAAAAAACTTTTTTTCGCAGGCTTTAAAACTAACCTGATAACAAGAAAAACAAGACATAGAATGCAACATCCATTCAACACACGTATCGAATGAAAACTATAGAAATGCCCTTGGTTGGTTCAGATGAGACTTTTTGGGAAAGAAGTTCTGTAGTAGGATTTTCTCACACTGGCTGAAAGGAATTCTAAATTTACTGAGGGTACCTATTCCACTTTCCCAATAGAAATGTATCTATTGAAGGAATCAATGGTGGCTATATATGCCTAATGCTCTTCCTCAGAGTTAATTAAATTTTGGGTTTCTATACTAACCCCACTGCGTAGACTGACACAACACACTAAACCTTAAAGCAACCTGGGCTGGGTTTACCCCACACGGAACCATTAAATAGATGATTACATTTTAGCCCAGCACCTTGCGTGAACTCAACACTGTTGTGGAAATTTGGTGGATTGGGTCAAAATGGAAATTAAGGGGTATTTTGACATGACTGCAACCGATATCCTATCCATCTTGCCATGGTGGCTCAGCCCCTAGCAGCTTTTGCCATTGTCATCCCAAAACGTCCGGAGTTAGTTAATTATTTGGTGATTTTCCTACCGGCATTCTCATAGAGTTCTCTATCAAGGACTTCTTTGTATATTTAGCAACAAACCTGAGTTGGCTACTCTGTGTGCTTGACAGCAAATGACAGCCAATTCTGGCTTGAGTATTCTTGTTGGCCCCTCTGTTTGGTTGTCCCACTTTGAAAAATCATAGGAGTCTCTGAGGCAAATTTTTGACTTTTTTTGTGCCTCCACAACATTTCTCTGGTTCACATTTGCTTCTCCCCTAATAGTGTTTGTGCAACATATACTATGTTTTCCTTGGCTCCGCAAATAACAGGATCAAGAGATGGACCCAGAGTTTTGATGGGAGAAATGGCAACAGAGCTTCTCCAGATACAGTATGTCATTCTAGCTTCCAGTATCTCAATCCAACAAAACAAATTGGTAAAGATTCGTAGGAGCTGCAGTTTGACATCTGGAAACTTACTTATTTTCCATTCCTCCTTAAAGTCATTTTGTGCTGTACCTGCAAGCTCTTTTCTTTGGATCAATACTGTCAACTTTAGCAACCTCCCAATGAAATGGAGATTTTTTTGAGAATTGAAGTCCATACACCTGAAAGCAGCCTACACTAGGAAATAATGCTGTAAACCTACCTTCCTTCCCCTTCCCCTTCCTCTTGCTCTTCCCCTTCTTCTTGTCCTCCTCAGCCTCCTCCTTCTCTTTCTCTGTCTCTCCTCCTCTTCCTCCTCCTTCCCCTCTTCCTTCCTTCCTTCCTTCCTTCCTTCCTGAGGTAACTTTAGCAACCTACCTACAGTTGTTAACAAGGCAACATATAACCTATAGGCTGCTTATAGATGAGAAGACATGGTGGCCAACCTGATGCCTTGGGCAATTTCTAACATGAGAGAAAAGCAGACCTTGTTCTGACCTGTAATGAAAAAGCACATTGACCCCAAAATGAGGTAATATGTGCTTACTACAAGTGTTACCAATGTTATTTCTTCATAACCGCTCTTAACATTTCTATGAAGTATTATTATTGGGAAGTGATGAGTAAATAGGCTGAAGCCATTTGATGTATCCCGCGTGCTGTGAGATTTGAACTGCAAGAAAGGTCTTGGCTCAAGGTTCAAATTCATGTTATTATCCAATCTGTTGTACCAAAGACTTTTCCATAATTGTAATGGAATGGATGGATAATCTTGAAGAAAGGGAAGAGGAGATGCTGCCTAGGAAACCATTAGACAAGAGAAGCAGGACCCTGCAGTTGGTTAACAATCAAGGAAAGAAACCTAGGAAGGATTTGCCGTAATGGGTGTATCAGTTACAAGGGGTGAGCAGGACATTTCTTCTTTCAGACTTGCAAGATTCTATGAATGTAGCCTTACATATTACTTTCTAATACGTATTTTTGTATGAGTTACAAAGTCGAAACAGCTCTCACTGAAGAGATTGTCTTGGAAGCAAAGTTCTACTCCTCATTCTCTAATCTACTTTCTCTTGAATAGCCATGATCTGGCTGAAGTTAATTAGCAATAAGCTCCATAGAGCTTGCTTTTTAAAAACCTCAACTTGGCAACAGAAAGATAGTAAAATAGTATTGTTTTCAGTCCTGTTTTCTTAGTTGTTATTCCTGGGGTGGTGCAGTCTTTCTATTGTTTTCGGATTGTATCGAGCCCTTTGAATGTGGAGCATTGATCTCTGAACTTGATTTTGGCCATACCAGAGGTTCCTCTGCATGTCTGTTCCCTGTCTGTCTGATAAATTAAACCTCAGTGGCCAGACATCTGATTGTTTTGTGTAGCTTGTGGGTTGTGGAGAGCACATGCATACTTACTGAAATGAGAAACCTAATTTTCAACTGGCCGCTTGGTCTGAGGATAACGAGCAAAGCATTTTGCCACATGGATAAACAAAAAAATAATTAGAAATCAAAATGTTAGCAAATTCTGCAGTGAGCAATAAATGTAATCCACAGGATAAACAGCACTGGCTTGACATTTTATTGAATTTGACTAAATTAAAACTCTAGTAGTTTGAATAAAGTTCAAGATATGGAACTAAAGTTCAGGATATGTAACAACAAACAGACAAAGCTGCCTTTCGTGTTATAACCTGAAGTTTTGTTGAAGATTGCAGAGGGTCATTTTTCACACATTTGAGTTTAAGAGACCACCAAATTTACCTTCATCTGGAATCCACTTTAAGAGTGGAAGAATTACAATAACCTACAGCAAGTCAAAACAAATGACCCAATTCTAATATTGCCTTCAAGCAAATCCAGTTACCAAACTATGAGAAATGTCACTTGAGAAGCAACGCAAAAGTATTTGCATAACTTAACATTTATGCAGAATTTTTGATGTTCCGTTCAAAGCATTTCAAATATATTGGCTTAATACACTGCTATTAATTTCCAAATTCAACTGTGTGAAAGTGGAAACCTTTAAAGTTTGGAATTAGGCGATTTGAAGAATCTACAGCATCCATTTTTACACTAAGGCTCTGAAGATCATTTTATAGACCTATTGGATGTTTGTATGTATTATAAACAGGGTCACTTTGATAATAAATGTGTATCTTTTGGCCAGTTCTTCCAACTGGAAAATATATATTTCTAGGGAAGTGTGAGGATGTGTGAGGATATGTAAGTGATGACAGGGCCCAGGCATTAAACTAAATTCTTATTTTGGGGCAGTGGTGTGTAAGACAACAGTTTGCTTTCCAATTGTCACAAATTATGGCCAAATAGGATTCAATGTCCCTGAAAATTAGCTCTACTACACCATTCTCATTAAGGGAACTTGGTTTTATAATTTCTTTTACCTCCATCAGAAATTATGTTTCTTGGTCACTAAATTATGTATGAAAAAAAATAGAGGCTTCAAGAATTCCGATTCTTAGCATTCTTGAGTAAAATTATGGCATAAGATATTTAGGGCATGAAATACATTCAGCCATAACCTTTGGGCCACTCTTTTAAAACGAAACGTAGCGAAGACAGGCGTTCTGGTTTATTATTCATATCTTACATAAATGTGCAAGTGGTACATTTTTCTACCACTTTTTGACTTGCTCGAAGCTATTCAGAAGTCAGATTTCCCCATTGTTCCTCGTCTATCCATACTCATTTTTATTACTTCTACCGTAGGTAGGTGCTCATATAAATCCAATAACTGGCGATGGAAAGGAAGAGAGAGAAAACCTACAGAAACTGATCTTGCCAGATGGGGAAAATTAAAATGTTACCCTTGTTTCTTTGCCAAGGCAGATCCATTTTGACAGGCTGGAAATGATTTATGAGGGAGGGAAAAAAAACTGTATTTACGCTGGCAGAAATGTTATTAATTGCCATGCAATGTTCAAATCTTTGCATTGTTTTTTTTTTCCCCCTTTGGAACATGATGAGATACATGGCTTGCATATGCAGCCCAGCCATGCTGCAGGATTTGCATGCTGGTGATTGCATGAGACAAATAAACATACCAAACCTGCCGCAGTTTATGAATTTCACTTCCACCCTCTCCAGGAGCTGCCTCGGCAACGGAATATTACAGGGTGGCCATCTTCCCAAAGCCCTGAAGTTAAAACAGATTACCTTGGAATAGATGAATAGACAAATGATGCAGCATGTTGAAAATTAATAAAAATCATTAGTATTTTTAAAGAAGATTTATGCAGATCTTGCCTGCTTCTCTCTTCCCTCAACCCCCCCCCCTCCCCACAGATGGTAACCACAATATATCCAACTCTGGCAAATTAAAAATAGATATTTTTCTGTCCCTAATTGATTTTACATTACATTAGGCAGCCAGGGCTTCAACCTTCCATGACATAGTATCTAAATAAACATTTATTAAAATATTTTAATTAGAACAAGAGGAAAAAATTTTGTTTCCAATTATATCTTCAGATGGGGGGTGGGTGGAATCAAAGCAATTAAGAATTAATATAAAAAAGTATAATGGAACACTCTCGGTGTAATAACAACCCAGAGTGATTTATATGTTGGGAGAGGATTTTAATAATTGCTATTTTCTTTCCTTAAAATGAATGTTTAGAATCACGGAGTTGATACATCTGCTTGGGCCTGAAGACTTACAGTTCATTTTGAAGAGGGGTAGGGGAAGAAAAATTAATGAGCAAATAATTGCACCCATAAAGGATGTATAAAATCTCTAGATTTCTAGCCCTGTTCAAGCATTAGGTTTTTTTAAAAAACTACGCTAACAGGGAAGAGAATGATGGCCCTTCTATGGTCTCAGTTCTCCATTAATTGGGCAGGACGATCCAGTAAGGACAGCTATCATTCTGCTGGAAACTTCTAGGTTCTTTTAGATTCGTAAAATTAGACTTATAACTTTTTATTTCAAAAAAATAAAAACTTAGGTTTATAGTAAAATCCTGCGATTAAGGACAACGTTTTGGAATCCCGACCTATCTTAAAATATTATTGTAAAATATACAGAAGAAGAAAAGAGATAAAAAGAACAAGGCAGTAATAAAAATAAAATAAAAGTAATAAAAGCCCCCCGCCCTTGGCTTTTTTGTTCCTTTCCTTTCCCCTGGTTTCCCAATGTGTGACTTGTATGAATGGTTATTGTAATTTTATTATATTATATTGTATATTGTGGTTTTATTAATTGTTGTAAGCCGCCTCGAGTTCCCCTTGGGGAAGAGAGGCGGGGTATAAATCTAAATGAATAAATAAACCAGAGCCTCAGTGGCGCAGTGGTTAAATGCAGTACTGCAGACTTTGCTGACTTGTTCAGCAGGTTGAATCAGATCAAATCCCACCAGGCTCAAGGCTGACTCAGCCATCCATCCTTCTAAAGGTGGGTAAAATGAGGACCCAGATTGTTTGGGGGAAATATGCTGACTCTGTAACTGCTTGGGGAGTGTTGTAAAGCTCTTATAAGCAATGTATAAAATCTGAGTGCTATTGCTATCTATGTTGTAAATCACCCAGAGTCCTTCAGGAGTTGGACGGCATAAAAATGTAATAATAAATAAAGTAAATAAATAAATTATGAAATGCAACAATGTCATTTTGGTCAGAACCTACTCTAAAGTGTCTCCTTGGAAAGTTATGTAAAAATAACTAGAATAATGCTTTTAGGTTTTTTTTTTTAAAGAAGTTGGTATTTTGAGTATAATCCAGGAAAAAAAGTATGTCTGTAATCCTCTGGAAATAGTATTCAGATTTTACTTTAAGTGCCTGATAATTATCTCAAATATATATTCAAGGCTCAACCTAAATCGGCATCAGATGTAATATGTTACATCTAAAATCTGGATTCAGTTTTGGTGTTAGATTCTGATCAGACTATGGGAATATTATACCAAATCAGTAAGTCAGAAAAAACTCCTCCTGTTGCACTCACATGTCCAAAGAGCAGCCTCCAACATTTACTCAATTAAAAAAGAAAATTTGTTTTCTACCATCAGGTTAAGCAAACAGAGGGCTGATAGTATGCTAAGGAAGAAAAGAAAAGAAAAATCCACTAAGCAAAGTCACTTCCACGATGCTGTTGGGATAAATCTCCAAGGAAAATCTGAAGTAGAAACTTCAAATGCTACATTGCTGTTTGAGAAGTGGGCTCCTGCATTTAGATTACTTGCATTTTTGCATATTTTGTTCTTACACAAAATACTTCACTTGGTTAAAAAGTAACCTCTTTGGAACTTCAAACATGTTCTCCCTCAAGTTGTATTATCCGTTTATACAATAAAGTACCAGGCAAGTGCAATTTATAAACAAAGATCTGCCATATTTTTTTGACTTCCTCACTTTCTGCTGCTTCCTTAGTGAGTAATTCCTGGTTGTTTTGATCCACATAGCTATTTACATTTTTATGCTACCCAACTCCCAAAGGACTCTGGGTGGCTTACATCATGGATAGCAATAGCACTCCGATTTTCTATACTGCTTATCAGAGCTTTACAACACCCCCCAAGCAGTTACAGTGTCAGCATAATGCCCCCAAACAATCTGGGTCCTCCTTTCACTGACCTGAGAAAGGATGGAAGGCTGAGTCAACCTTGAGCCTGGTGGGATTCGATCTGACACCTGCTGAACAAGTCAGCAGAGACTGCAGTGCTGCATTTAATCACTGCGCCACTGAGGCTCTTAGACAACTTTCTAAGCCCAAGAGCCTGGCAGAACTGGCATAATTGTCTTCTCCAGCTTTATTTTCCATCACTTTTTTTTTTTAACGTTGCAATCGAAAAATAAACATCAGCATATCTGGAGTTGCAGTAAAAGGCTACACAGTCTTCCTTATGGAGGAGAGATACATGCCTAGACCACAAGTATACAAGGTAAGAGTCCTTAGAGGTACTCCAGACAAACAGCACAAACCATGTGTCAGCATCCAGCTCAAGAACTCAAATAAAACTCCGAGTTCATTCCGTTTTTGAAAATCTTATTGTTTATAGAATACACTGCATGGTAATGTCGAAGGAAAACTAACTCTGAGGTTTCCAGATTCATAGAATTAAACAATAATTTCCCCTGCACAACCCCCCAACCTCTCACATAGTCCATGTAAACAAGGTCCCACTTTGTTATGGGAACCATCTGCTTCAACTCCACACCTGCTGCAATGTCCTTGAAAAGGATTCAGTCTCTCACAGTCTTCAGTGGAATTGTTCAGGTTTCATTTCTCCATCTAACCCATTCTAAAGCAACAGCTCCCTCCCTTACTCTAATAGCAAGTTTAAAAGAAGAGGCACATAACTGCCAAAGTTTTATACTTGACACACTACCTTTATTGCAACGCTACAGTAACAAAAACTTGCAAGTCTGTGAATGCATCTCTCTGTACACAGATGACTTACCCTCTGGGAACAAGTACTGTGGGTGGTAAGACACCCCTAACACCCCTCGGGGGGTTTCTGTGCCTTAAAAATAGTGGAGATGCCATGGTGATGGCTTCATAGTACTCCACAAGGGGGCTCCCTCTGACTTGCGACGCTGCGTGAGAGAGCAGCATGAGCCCAACTAAACAATAAGAGACATAGAGCTACTATATACAGTAAGAGGCATAGAGCTACTACATCTAGAGCTCCACACACAGTACAACAGTGTGAGTCCTGACTACAGGATTTTCCTCTCCAATACAGCATTGCGAAAATAAATACCCGGGTGAAGCCGGGTTATTGGGTAATATTTTAAATAAAAATAAAACTATGGAAGGTACTTTCTGATATGTTCCCCATGTTCCCTGTTTCTTTGGGCTGAGATATCTTTTGCATGGTTGTCTAGTCTTCCTCCTATCTCCCAAGGTCATTCTCACATACCATTACAATTGGCAAACTCACTGGTCTACAACCTTAATTTGATTCTTTTCCATATTCAGTGCTGTCAATTAATAAATACTACGTAAGCGACTTTCTGACCCTGTAAGTGGATTTCTGAAAATCCCAAGGGAAAGAAGTCAAGGGAGAGAGACTTGTTTTCTTCAGTGATTTCCAACATTGGATACAGCCATATCCATGTAAGAGCTGTAGATGAATCTGTTCTTATGTAATCGCTCGGTAATCAGCTGTTTATACTGAGAATATTTAAACGTATATGTAGAAGGATTTTGGGATTGGGGCCAGAGTGTGGAAGCAGATATGTATCAAGCAGATAAATGGAAACTAGGAAGTTGCTAAGAACGCCCAAAGGGGGAGCCTGATCTGAGTCGTTTGTATATAACATTTAGTGAGTCTGGCTGAAAAAAAACCTGTATAAACAAAACTGTGTTGGGAATGATGGCTCTATATTTTAAAAATCCCCTTGTGTATCCCTGTTTTAGTTAAAGCATTAGCCTAGCAGCTTACTAGACACATTTAAGAGTTCGGGTGGTTTTTTTTTTTTTAAAAAAAGCTTTCAGATATCCCCAAGGAAATATGACATCAATGCACAGTATGTGTCTTTAAATCATTTGAGGCAAAGTCACACTTCTCTTTTTGTATGAGAGCACAATTCTATTACAGTTCAAAACACGAAGCCCATCTCAAAAGCTTACAAAGTAAATTTAGGATGGCACAGAATTCACACAGTGAAATAAAGAGCCCATTTTAAAGCAAGCGATGTAAAGTACTGTACATTGCTACATGGGTATAAATTTAATAAATAATAATAATTGCTATTGGAACATCACAGAAGAAAACATAGTGGTCCCCTTTGGATAACAGAAGTAGTTGCAGCTTCTTTTATAATTTTACTAACCTTAATATTTATTTAACTGCTTATATCTCATCCCTGGGAAATATTTATGAGTCGAGAACCTGAAATAATACAATAAGAGCCATGGTGGCACAGTGGTTAGACTGAACTAATTGGAGGCTAATTCTGCTGACTACTGACTTCCTGACTCTCACTGGCTCAAGATTGACTCAGCCTTCCATCCTTCCAAGGTTAGTAAAATGATAGTTGGGGTCAATATGCTGACTCTGTAAACCACTTAGAGAGGGCTGTAAAGCACTGTGAAGTGGTATATAAGGTTTAAGTGCTAATGCTATTGCTATCCAAAATAATATTGGGGTTTTGCAAGACTAATTTACATGGTGAAGTTATATTCTCAGGAGTTGGCATATCCTATTTAAGGGTCTTTTCCAACAACATTATTGTTTCTTGCTTATCTAAGAACTGAACAAGGATTTAAGGATCCTAATGCCTTTCCCTTTGTCATTCTCCTGGCTACAAATTCTAATGACACACTGCTTCAGGTTCAGAATCAGGCTAAGGAATCTGCCAAGTAAGTAAGTAAGTAAGTAAGTAAGTAAGTAAGTAAGTAAGTAAGTAAGTAAGTAAGTAAGTAATAATGTGACCAATCGTCCTCCTTTAGGGAGGACAGTCCTTCTTTTGTAAGTTCTGTCCTCCCTTGAAACGTGTCCTCCCTACATGTCCTCCTTTTTGATATTTGAAGACTAATCTGTAAATGTCCGTGTTCGATTGATGCCGACCTGATCCGTTGCGTGTGTTGTGACTTATTTGTGTTTGACATGATGATTCGTCAAGGCTCGGTACAGTGCGGCGAGATGCGATTATGAGACACACACGCTCCCCATAGGGCTGCTCACAAGTGGCTTTGTTTACTTCTTACTGAAACACGATGTTTCTTTTATTTACGATATTTCTTTTCTTCAATTTATTTGTGTCCTTCCTTTTCAGTGTAAAAAAGTTGTCCTTCTTTTCATTGTAAAAAAGGTGTTCACCTTATAAGTAAGTAAGTAGACACATACATCCTTTTCTTTTTATCAAAGTAACTGTTAGCACCCTCCTAGAATCCTGTTCATTTCATTTGGCCTGAAACCAAATACTTTTTCTTAGATATTCTTTATATTTTCTATGTTCCCATCCAAATTTCTTGGGATTTCTTTTTCTAGCATTGGGCAGATAACCAGGGTGTGTGGGGTGTGTGTGGGGAGTGACTAGGTGGAAATTAACATGTGGAAACACACCTGTGTTGAAGAATTAGCTTATCTAACCACTTTCTCATTGTGCTTTTAATGTAATTAATTAACTTTATTTGTATCCTGCCTTTATTATTTTTTTATATATAACTAAAGATACTAAATATATATAGACAATGCTCCTTCTTTGCTCCTATTTTCCCCACCACAAGAACCCTGTGAAGTGAATTGGCTGCGAGAGAGTGACTGGTCCAAAGTTACCTAGCTGGTTTTCGTGGCTAAGGTGGAACTAGAACTCACTGTCTCCTGTTTTTCTAACCTGGTGTCTTAGTCACTAGTTCAAACTGGCTCTTGAATACAAGCTAGTTTGGGGAGTCCTTGTGTCTTTCATTGAACCACCTTCTACGTTTACTTTGTTGACAAGGAAAAAAAACGTGAGGGACATTTCTTCCCCCACCTCCACCCCATTCAGAAGCACACCATGGGTTTTAAGGTTTATTTATTTATTTAATTTATTTATTTATTAAATTTATACCTTGCCTCTCTTCAAGGGGAATGCAAGGCAGCTGACAACATAATTAACATACAATAAAAAATACAATAACATCATTAAAAATACAAGAATAAAAAACTATACTTATTTATTTATTAGATTTATAGCCTGCCTCTCTCCCCAGTCAAGAGAAACTCGTTATACAGTTAAAAGCTATTAAAAAGACCCAATTACACAAACAATCATACAACCATTCATACAAGGGAGTCATCGTTTCCAAGCCTGCTGGCAGAACCAGGTCTTCACCACCTGGTGGAAGGCCAGCAGGCTAGGGACGGGTTTATGCGTACACATTGTCCAAATGTGTCTAATGTTTTAAGTTATTTCTTAATTTCATACTTGGCAGTCTCTTTCTCCTCCCTGTTGAACTCCCGGGTTTAATTGGCGATACAAATTTTAATCAGGAGCGATGTTTGATGAGGGGTATGGAAGAGGAAAATTCACCTGCCTTCTAACATTTAGATCAAAATATTTTCTTAGTGAAGATGGATGATTTCGGAGCCAATAGAAATTGAACATAATGGTACAACACAATAGATATGTTTTAGTCATTTTTGGAAATGAAAATAAAGGAAAATGTTTCATTGTTTGTACTTCCTGGTAGAATGTATTTTAGAAAATGTTTCTTTTGTAACAGAGGAGTAGTTGCCATTAATCAAGATCAAACTACGGTAGGAACTTAGGCAGACTCAGCCTTTTGGAAAAAAAATCAGCAGAAATTGCTTTCCTGAGCAAGTTCTCTGAAATACAGTTCTAATAATTTCAGTGGATTGAATCAAAATGTAAGGGTTTTCCTGCACTGCAGCCTTCAGCTGCTTGTCTCCCGTTCGTACACCATCTGGAACTGAAGCCAGTTGAAGAAAACCTTTTCTGGATTTCAACTCTCTCTTCACTTTCGCCACAATGATGGGCAGGTGCCCTGTCTGAACAGTTGTTAAGAAGGCCCCACATTGATGGAGTCCAATGAGTCTCTCCCTCTGCCATTCATGCCAGGAAAAAAAAGGCCAAATTTTTCTCCTTTGTCAGCTTGCCTCTGAAGGACTGGTGAAAAACTGTCAGCAACTTTGTCAGCCAGGCCATCGGAGGGTTAAGGCTCATAATACGTTTACATGATCTTTGAGGTGCCTTCTCCAGTATCTGCACAGAAGGAAAACCCCGCCTTTCTTCCCTTCCTTGTCTGGTGTCTGAATGGAGCAGAAGTGTTCTATTTTCCTTTCTGAGAAATGTAGATACATAAGGATTTTATATTGTTTTCAGTAAAGTTTTATTCTTTAGTTGTATGCCTACGTGTTTTATTTACTTGCAATGAATCAAGATGATCCTCGACTCTGGAGCCCAGATGGGTTTCGTGACAATTACCCCCCAAAGACATCAATTTACAGTTCTTCCTGTAATATGGGCTAGAAAGGAAACTTTGGCCAGATTTCACTAAGTTCAAAACTCAGAAGAAAGTAAGATTCCCCTCTACGTTTTTCATGATAGGTGACCCAACAGTCTGGTTCAAAATAGGCATCAAGATGGGTGGGGACAGATGTTCATCAGGGCACATGCCAGCCAATTGAAATGGAGGCATTTGTGTGAGATGGAATGAAACCCAGGCAACAGGCAGACCAGCATGCCCTGTTTATGCAAGCAGACAAGGAAAAAAAAATCTACTTTTGATGTGCAGCAAGAAAATTTAAGTGCAGTTTTCCTTCCCACTTCTAGGTTCAGTCTGGGCTGAGGAAGTCATAAATTACCCTCATCCTCCCCAAACTGTAGGTGACTTGTCTTCGTGCTGGGACAAACAAGACATGAGGATCAGCTCTAAATCATACTTGGTTAAGACTCGTTAATTTTGAATCAGCCTACTTTAACTAGGATTAAGTCTGGACCCAATCTAAGGAGGCTACTTCAATGGAATTTGGGTAAATAAGTTCTGCATATTAACAAGAGTACGATTTACATTGTTTTCATTTCAATCAACAAAACCTCCCTCTCAATGAAGATTTTCGGTTTCTTGTTTTCTAGATATGGAATCTGAGCTGAATTTGGTGGAATACCTTTCACTGTGGTGAAGGTTTCTCATTTCAAAAGGCTGGAGGAAAATCCTGCCCTATATTGAAAACTGGACTGAAAATTGGATAAGATGGTAAGATTAGAAGAAATTGGATAAGGTCAGATAAGATGAGATAGGATAGGATAAGATAAGGTAAGATGAGATGAGATGAGATGAGAGGAAATAAAAAGAAATATTTATATTTCTGTTAAAATATAGTTAGGTTACAAACTTAAATAAACTGTTCATCTAGAGCACTTTATCCATTTTAATTTAAGAAATCTTCTTTCTTTCAAGGAAACATTAACAATGATCTACTTAGATATCCTTGACTTAATATATAGCAAATGAAAAGGTGAGACATTCCAATGATTCTATACACACACACACACACACACACACACACACACACACAAAATATATAGATGATATATAGATATACAGTATTTCTCTCTCTGTGGGGGGGGGGGGGGGGGGGGGGGGGGGGGGGGGGGGGGGGGGGGGGGGGGGGGGGGGGGGGGGGGGGGGGGGG